>JAKTRJ010000123.1:0-25047 GCA_030579655.1 Liangdongia dryadoides | reverse complement strand
TTCGTTATTAAAAAAAAAAAAAAAAAAAAAAAATCAGTTTTTAAATATCAATTGGATAGAAAAAATTTAACCATTTAATATATATGAAATACAATATATTATCTTTTTTTGTTGTGAAGTTATTCAATTTTTTGTATTTTAAAGACACTATATGCACGGTGAACCTACTAAAAATTAGTATGGTAGGTTTCCTAGGTTAAAATTATAATATCATTATGTTTTTCACGGAGTTTAGAGTTATTTTTACTATTCTTATTCAATGTTCAAGTAAGGAAAATGAGTTCATTGTTTGAAAAAATGCACTATCTAACCAGAAATGCTGGAAGACCAATTATTTGGTGCTTTGAACAGGTGATATTACAATGATACCATTAGGGACATGATATCTTATTATTCTTTTTGAATTATGGCACGGTATTCATTATTGACTTGGAATCCAACTCGTTGAAAACTTAAACAACTACAAATAAGAGTAGTTAATGTTAAATAGACATAGAATGGGGTCTTTCTGTCATATTCTTATGGAGTCAGATTGTTGATTAACTATATAATTTTATTCTTGTTAATCTAACGCATTTGTAACAGCATGAAGCTGCATAAACTCCATGTAGTTTTAATAAAAAGAATGGTAATTGCTTATTTATTAAAGAGTTTTTGTTTCCTGTTAGTGTTATATTTTTCAGAGTTTAGTTGAAGAAATATAGTTACTAACAGTACAGATAATCATCAACAGAGAATGTTAAGATTAGTAACTATTAATATTCAATAGAAGTAATTGCACTTACCCCAGATAGATACATTTTCAATATACGACCGTGAAACTTATCATATGATTGAATATCAGTTTGAACCTTCTATTAAATTGAAGCTGTCATTAAAAGAAAATGCTCTTGAGACTTGAAGAGGGACGATGATTGAAACTCGAAAAATTTACATAGTTATGGTTTATATCTATTATAGATAATATCAGATTATAGAATTGACAATATTATTTAAAAAATTCTTGGTATTTGTTTTTCTAGAGCTTTCAAATATAAATAAAAAAATAACCGAGGTTGCATTTTTAAATTCTTATTTTAGTACTAACACTATATTCTATTAGAAAACAAGTTGAAATTCAGGATGAAATAACCATTAAGCAAACAGGACGGCTATCTTAATAATAAGCCCAAAATGATTCATTTATAATTACGATACACCAGGATAATCTTCTGTGTAGTTCTTTTAAGTTGCATGCAAAATAATGTGATATGCAAGGAGGAGTACCTGCCAAATTTAGATGATGAACGAATGCTTGGAGTTTAGAAGGTGACAGATATTACTACCGCTTTGAAACGAGGATATAACTTTGATAGTACCAAAATTTCATAACATCCATAATGTTGCTGGTTTGCTTTCATGACAAGAAATTAGAAACATATCAAAGACTGATCGGCTATGCAGATATCCGTTATTCTTCTTTCCGTGTGCAGATTAAAATATCTACCCATTGATCGCATATTTTTGCATATACATACAGAAAACACGATATATAACAGAACAAGCAAATGCTAAAAGAAAAACAGTATTAAAAGATGTTCCAGTTTATTAACTTTCATACTGTGTTATTGATTCTCTTTTAATAATTATTAAATTATAACAACTGGAATGAAGAGTACAATTGTTTCCGAGTAGAGTAGTATAGTTTTTGAGGATTTTTTGTTGATGTTTTTCTTAAAATTATTGAAATGTAAATATTCACGATTTACAAAAACCTATGAATTCTGTCTTTGCCTCGGAACTTAGAGTACCAACCGTGAATTCGTTATGGTGCTAAATTCATAATATTATATGATGAGCGCTGTGATGGTTTTATATATATAGTATTTTCCTCTATTGTTATTTCTTCACATCCCATTCAGATACATCAACAACAAATAATTAATTACTGATGGATACAATTGATCCAAAACTTCAAGAGGATATCGATCCAATAACAACTCCTCGTTACACTGGGTTTGACCAGGAAGTCAACGAAGAGGTTCAGGATTTGTCAAGAACATTTACAAAGGAAAACAAACAAGCTTTAGACGCTGCATTAGCAAATAATGAAATCAACACTGCAGATATAGATGAAAGTGATAGTGGTTCTTCTATTCATACTGTTGTTTCTAGAACTAGTACTGTACCAGGTGTTGTTCCAGTTGATAATCCAGATCTTGATCCAAGATTAGACCCAAATAGTGATGAATTCTCTACAGAGTTATGGGTACGTAACTTTCGAAAAGTTATGGATCAAGATGAAGAATACTATAAACAATACTCAATCAGTGTTACATATAAAAACTTAAGAGCATATGGTCAGGCTTCTGATGCTGATTTTCAACCAACAGTCATAAATGCTCCAATTAGAATCATACAACATTATGTATTGCCTTATTTTAGATCTCCAAAACAAAAGAAAAAATTAGAATTTGATATTTTAAAACCAATGGATGGGTTGATTCGTCCTGGTGAATTATGTGTTGTTTTGGGTAGACCAGGTTCAGGTTGTTCAACATTTTTGAAAACTATGTCTGCTAATACTCATGGGTTCCGTCTTGATAAGGAATCAATCATTGACTATAGTGGGTTGAAAATGGATGACATTAAAAAGAATTACAGAGGTGAAGTGATTTATTCCGCTGAAACTGATGTTCATTTTCCAAAAATGACTGTTTGGCAAACTTTATCATTAGCTGCAAAATTTAGAACTCCAAAAAATAGAATTCCTGGTATTTCAAGAGAAGCTTTTGCTAATCATTTAGCAGAAGTTTATATCGCAACATATGGGTTATCTCATGTTAAAGACACAAAAGTTGGAGATCAAAACATTCGTGGTGTTTCTGGTGGTGAAAGAAAGAGAGTTTCAATTGCTGAAGTTTCTTTATCTGGAGCTAAATTACAATGTTGGGATAATGCTACTAGAGGTTTAGATGCTGCTACTGCTCTAGAATTCGTTCAAGCCTTGAAAACTTCTACTAGGGTTTTAAAATTTACATCTTTAATTGCAATCTACCAATGTTCACAGGATGCATATGATTTATTTGATAAAGTATCGTTATTATATGAAGGTCGTCAAATATTTTTTGGTCATGCTGAAAAAGCTAAAGAATTTTTTGTTAAGATGGGTTATTTCTGTCCAAAACGTCAAACCACTGCTGATTTCTTAACTTCATTAACATCACCAAATGAAAGAAGACCACAATGGGGTTTGGAAGATAAAGTTCCTAAAACTCCTGAAGAGTTTGAAACTTATTGGAAGGCTTCACCAGAATATAAAGCATTGATCGAAGAAATTGATGAATATTTGTCCCAACAGGGTGAAGATAATATAGAATACATTAAAGAAGCCCAAAAGGCTAAGCATTGTAAACAAATGAGACAAACTTCATCCTATATTGTTTCATGGCCTTTACAAGTGAAATATTTAACACATCGTGAATTTATTAGAATTTGGAATGATTTAGGTTCAAATTTTTTCATGGTGGGTGGGAATAGTTTCATGTCATTGATTTTATCATCTGTTTTTTACAATATGAAAAATACCACTGGTAGTTTTTATTCTAGAGGTGCTGCAATGTTTTTTGCTTTATTATTCAACTCTTTCTCCTCATTTTTGGAAATTTTAATGTTGTTTGAAGCTAGACCTATTATTGAAAAACATAAACAATATGCGTTATATTCACCAGCAGCAGCATCATTAGCTTCTTGTGTTTCTCAAATTCCATCAAAAGTCTTCATTTCTATTGCTTTCAATTTGATTTTCTATTTCATGGTTAACTTTAGAAGAAATCCTGGAAGATTTTTTTTTTACTATTTGATGAATTTAACTTCAACTTTTGCTTTATCACATATTTTCAGATTTATTGGTGCAAGTAGTGGCTCTATTGAAGCTTCTTTGATTCCAGGTTGTGTTGTATTGTTAGGTATGACAATTTTTACAGGGTTTAATATTCCAATTGATTATATGTTGGGCTGGTCAAGATGGATTAATTATATTGATCCATTAGCTTACGCTTTTGAAGCATTAATGACAAATGAATTTGGGAATAGAACATTTGAATGCTCTCAATTTATTCCTGGGGATCCAAGAGTAATGAAATTACCTCCAGATGGATTCATTTGTAATGCAGTATCAGCAGTTACAGGTGAAATGACTGTTGATGGGACTCGTTACATAAATTTGGCTTATAGTTATTATGGTAAGCATAAATGGAGAAACTGGGCTATTGTTTTTGCATTTGCTATTTTTTTCTTGGGTGCTTATTTACTTGTTGCTGAATATAATGAATCAGCAAAACAAAAAGGTGAGGTTTTGTTATTCCAAGCCTCCACTTTGAGAAAGTTAAAGAAAACGCATGGTAATATTAAACATGATTTGGAAGCTGGTCATACAAATACAGTTATTCAAGGTGCTGAAGGGAATGAAAATGGGACTGAAATTTCAAAAACCATTTCCAAAGGTTTAAGTTCTGGTACGGATATTTTCCATTGGAAAAACGTTAATTTCCATGTTAATGTTAAAGGTGGTACAAAGAAGATTTTAGATCAAGTTGATGGTTGGGTTAAACCTGGTACTTTGACTGCTTTAATGGGAGCTTCTGGTGCTGGTAAAACCACATTATTAGATGTCTTAGCTAATAGAGTTACTTTTGGTGTTATAACTGGTGAAATCTTTGTTAATGGTCATTTAAGAGATGAATCTTTTCAAAGATCCATTGGTTATGTTCAACAGTTAGATATTCATTTGAAAACAACAACAGTTCGTGAAGCTTTAGTTTTTTCAGCTAAATTAAGACAACCAAGAGAAGTTCCAGATTCAGAGAAAGTTGCTTATGTTGATGAAATTATCAAGATTTTGGAGATGGAACCTTATGCTGATGCAGTTGTTGGTGTTGCTGGTGAAGGTTTAAATGTTGAACAAAGAAAGAGATTGACTATTGGTGTAGAACTGGCTGCTAAACCAAAATTGTTGTTGTTTTTGGATGAACCAACCTCAGGTTTAGATTCTCAAACATCATGGTCCATTTGTCAGTTGATGAGAAAATTATCTGATAATGGTCAAGCTATTTTATGTACTATTCACCAGCCTTCAGCCATGTTGATGTCACAATTTGATAGATTATTGTTCTTAGCAGCTGGTGGTAGAACCGTTTATTTTGGTGATTTGGGTAGACACTGTGCTACATTAATTGATTATTTTGAAAGAAACGGTGCACCAAAATGTCCTCCAAATGCAAATCCTGCTGAATGGATGTTAGGTGTTATTGGTGCTGCTCCAGGGACACATGCTAATCAAGATTATCATGAAGTCTGGACGAATTCTCTAGAACACCAAAAGATTGTCCAAGAATTGGATACTATGGAACGTGACTTGTCTCAATTACCATATGATAACAGTTTGGCAAAACATAAATATGCTACAACAATTTGGAGACAATATTGTATTGTTTCACAAAGAGTTTTCCAACAATATTGGAGAACACCAACTTATATTTGGTCCAAAATGTCTGTTGTTGTTATTTCAGATATCTTTGTTGGGTTTTCGTACTTTAATGCTAAACAAACGTTACAAGGTTTGCAAAACCAAATGTATGCTGTTTTTATGTTTGTTGTGATTTTTATGCCAATGGTTCAACAAATGTTGCCATCTTTTGTTGAAACAAGAAATTTATATGAAGCTAGAGAACGTCCATCAAGAACATTTTCATGGCTTGCATTTATCTTAAGTGAAATCACTGTTGAAATCCCATGGAATGCATTAGTTGGTACAATTTCATATTTCTGTTTTTATTATCCAGTTGGATTTTATCATAATGCATCTGTACATGGTAGTGGTGAAGTTCATAGAAGAGGTGCTTATGCATGGTTTTCATTGGTATTATATTTTGTTTTTGTTGGTACATTTGGTCAAATGTTAATGGCCCCATTAGAATTATACACTACTGCTGGTAATTGTGCTATGTTAATGTTTACACTTTGTATGACATTCTGTGGTGTTATAGCTGGTCCTTCATCTTTACCAGGGTTCTGGATTTTCATGTATAGAGTTTCACCATTGACATATTTTGTTGATGGTTTCTTGAGTAATGCGGTTGCTAGAAATAGAATCACATGCTCAGAATTAGAATTTATTCATTTTAATCCAGCTAAAGGAATGACTTGTGGTCAATACATGAGTAAATATTTTGAAGTTGTTGGTACAGGCTACTTAAGTGATCCAAATGCTACTTCAGATTGTCAGTTATGCAGTGCTTCATATACAGATGATTATTTGGCTCAAGTTAGTGTCAAATATAGTAGAAGATGGAGAGATATTGGGTTATTCTGTGCTTATATTGTGTTTGATATAGCTATGACAATTTTCTTATACTGGTTGGCTAGAGTCCCAAAGAAGGATAATAGAATGAGAGATCAACATGAAGTGAAACAAGATACTATTCCACCAATTCCATTAGTTACAACACCGATTGATAAGGCTGTTAGTGAAAAACAAGGTTCAGGTAGTGATTCGTCTTCAATAGTAGATGCAACAGGTAATGAGAAGTTTAATGAGAATATTGGATCAGCTAATGTTAATAAAGATGCTAGTGAACAAGTTTGATTTAATTTATATTTTGATTTTTTAATTATTAATTTTATACATACTCATAGGTTTTACTTATTGTATTAAAATGTAGATATATGCAACAACATACATACCCATACATATCCCTACCGATACTTACGAAAATAGTCAGATCATTTTTTTTCTACTGGACAACAGTTTTAAGTAGCATGAGAGTCAAGACAACAACAAATAAAGAGCAGCTAAATTGTCAAACCATCGGATTATCATACGTCTTGAGTATTTTAATTTCTGTACTTTATTGTTTTACTTTCTTTTCATATAGAAAAAACAAAAGACAATTTGCTTAATTTAAAGGTAAGTAACCAGCCAAAATAATGTTTTTTAGTTACAATGGACTGAGAGAGATTGAGTTTTAGTACATTCTTGTTTATTTTGAATTTTTTTTTTTGGCCCATGGTACGCGTACGGTTTAAAATTCTCCCTGAACTAGAAACTAAAAAACAACAACAAGCGCAATTGAACAAGAAAAAAACTAACCGCCGTGATAGAAAACTTACCATTGAAACCAATATAGATCTCCTCTAACAGTACAACAGTAAGAGATGGGTTCTGGTGACAATGATTTGAAGTCGCAGTTGTCTGACCTTCAAAAGAGGTTCTCTGACGCTACGTTCAACTCCCCTGCAAAGAACAAGTTTGGTTCCATCCCACATCCTGAGAAGAAGTCCTTTTCAAGTATAATTAGTTCTAAAAAGGATAAGAGGGCTTCATTACCTGCTTTTGATAACAACAAATCTTTATCTACACCTGGTAAATCTAGTGGTAAAGATATGGACTTTGTGGTGGGGTTAAGTGAGAATCTTTTGCTAGAATGTAGAAAATTGCAAGCTGAAAACCAAAAGAAAAGTCAAAAATTAAGAGCTGCTGAAGAAGATTATAACAAGTTAAAGACAGCACATGCTGCTACTCTTGCTAAACTGAATGAATCGACCAGTAATGAAGAAAAATTTAAAGATTCAAATTGGGAATTGCAAGCTAAATTGCAACAACAATCTGATGAATTGAAAACTCTTCAAGCAAATTATAACAAGGCTCAAGCTGATTTGCAAAAACAAATTGAGTTGTCTAATGATATGAAGAGTGAAATTGAAGCCATGAGTTTGAATAAACAATCTCTTGAAAAAGAATTGTCTTCAAATCAAACCTCAAAAGGTTCTGAAATCAAAGAATTACATATCCACATTGATGAATTGAATGACCAAAACTCCAAATTAAATGACGAAATTGATGATTTGAGAAAACAATTGGAAGATGCTAAAAAGAAACCTACTGAAACCACTTTCTCTGCTATTCCAATTTTAAAACCAGATTCAGAAGATACTTCTTTTGATGAATATAATGAACCATCTGTTTCCCCAGTGAAAAACATCCCAGTTAATAACACAGCTTTGGAAACCGAAACATTAAGAGCTTCCCTGAATACTGCTCATCAAACAATTTCCAAACTGAGAGCTCAAATTTACAAGTTGAGATCCAATGAAATTAGATCTAATGAGGCTGGTATTAAACAAACTCCACCACCAACTGCTGCTTCTATTAAAAGACAATCTGTAGGTAACAAAAAGTCAACAAAATCACTGTTATCCTCTTCAAACAGAGCTTCTACTATGGTTTATGATGAAGACAGCACTTTTGATGGTGATTGGGAAAACTTTGAAGGTGATAGTACTTCAAACTCTTTTGATCAATCTCCAACTAGAGCTGTTTCTGGAAAACAAAGACCTCTTTCTACTGTTGGTCCATTGATTGAAGATTCTGGTTCTGAAGCAGAAGAAGAACCAAGAGAATTAGGCACTGAATTACAAACCATCACTGAAACTCAATTTAACAACTATGCTGAAAAGAACAATCTTGTTGTTATTCATTCTGATGAGTATGCAAAATTGAGATCTACTGTCCCAGATACATCATCTATTTCAAATGTTACTGCTCCAACTCTTTCTGGTGCATCAAATATTTCTGGTTCAGTTGTTGGTGCTGTGGGTGCTATAAGTGGTGCTGCTGCTCTTACTGCTGCTGCTGCTACATCAGCTGCAACTTCCGCTCTATCTTCAGGTGATAAATCCAAAGATCTAGCTGCCCCAGAGACTACTGCTGTTGCAACTGCTGAATTGGAAACCAAAATCACTTCTTTGGAGGCTGAGAGCAACAAGTACCAAAAGGAAGCTGATGAATTTAAGGCCAAGTTACAATCTGCTCTTGAAGATGTCAAAAAAGACAATGAAACCATTGAGGCTTTAAATGAACAAGTTGAACACCCAACAGAAGCTTATTTATCCGAAAAAGCTGCTGAATTAAACTTGAAGTTGATTCGTGACACTGATTTTACATCAATGAACAAGGAATTGGTTAAATTGAAAGATAATATCCAAGCTGTTGAACTAACTAAAGAATTGAATGCTTTGAAGGAATCACATGAAAAGAGTTTGGCTCAATTGGATGAAGCTTCTAAAGAGAACAAGGAATTGTCCTCAAAGGTTGAACAACCAGATGCTGATTACATTCGTGAAAAAGCTGATGCTCAAGGCTTGAAGGTTGTTGATGCTAAGCAATGGGATGAATTGGAAAAAAATGTTACAGATTTGAAGGAAGATTTAGAAATTTCTAACGGTAAAATCAAGATGTTACAATCTGAAATTGATAATCCAAATCATTCTTATTTGACTGAAAAGTCAAGTAAACAAGGTTTAACTGTTATTCCAAAACTTGAATATGAAGATTTGGTTTCAAAATCTTCAAGATCAGTCCATGATTTGGCCAAGGAATCTAAACATGTTGTTCTTTCTCAAGATGAGCACAAGGAATTAACTGCTAAAGCCAACAAGCCTTCTGTTGAACATATCACTGAATCTGCGAAGGCTCATGGCCATACTATTTTACCTCAAACGAAGTATAATGAATTGGTTTCAAAGGCTGAAAAACCAGTTGAAAAAACTGCTAAAGAACAAGGTTTGACTGTTTTGAAGAACGATGAATACAAAGAATTGGTCGCTAAGGCTGATCAACCAACTTTGGACCAAGTTAAAAAGTCTGCAGAAGGTCATAACCATACTGTTTTACCAAAACAAGAACACGAAGCTTTGGTTACAAAGGCTAACAAGACCGTTGATGATTTAGCAAAAGAAAACGGTTATGTTTTGGTTCCAGAAGATGATCATAAAGAAATTACCAGAAAATTGCAAAATCCAACTATCAAGGAAGTCACATCATTTGCTGAAGCAAATAATCATGTTATCATTCCAAAGGAGGAACATGAAAAACTTTCTTCTGCTGCAAACAAAAGTTTGAAAGATCATGCTTCTGAAAATAATGCCGTTGTACTAGACAATGATCAACATGCTGAACTACAAAGAAAGGCAACTGCTCCAACTTTAGAAGAATTATCTGCACATGCTGAAAAGTCTGATCATGTTATATTGCCAATTTCTGAACATGCTGAATTAATTGAAAAATCTTCAAAGAATATCCATGATTTAGCTAAGGAATCGAATTCTGTTGTAATTCCACAAAATGAACATAATGAGTTGTTATCCAAGATTGAAACACCATCTGTTGAGTATTTGAGTAACAAGGCTACTGATCAAGGCCATGTTGTTATTCCAAGCGAAGAACACGAAAAACTTGTCACAGCTGCTAACAAACCAATCGAAGAACAAGCTCAAGAAAAAGGTTTGAAATTGTTGACCAAGGAAGAACATAATGATTTATTGAACCCAAGTGAATTTGTTGTTTCACAAAAGGCTGAAGCTTATGGATTGAAGACTATTGCAAAGGAAAAACATGAGAAATTGTTGACTGACGCTGAGGCTCCAAGTTTAGAACATGTCACCACAAAGGCAAAATTACATGGCTATGAAGTTGTTCCTGAAAATGATTACCAAGAACTAGTGAAGACTGCAAATACCCCATCAAAAGACTTCATCAAGTCTAAGTCTGAAGCAGTTGGTTTGGTCACTTTGTCTAAGAAAGACTATGATGATTTGAAGGAAGAATCTGCAACTTTGAAGAAGAATCTGACTGATAAAAAACTTTTGGCTGAAAAAGTTTCTGCTGATGGTTCTGTTGTTTTAAAGAAAGAAGATTACGATGAATTGGTTGATAAGGCTAACAAACCAGTAGAGGAGATTGCAAAAGAACAAAACAAAATTATTTTAAATAATGATTCCTATGATGAATTGGTCAATCCAAGTAAAGAGAAGGTTGCACACCATGCTCAAGAACAAGGTTTGGTTGTTTTGCCAAAGGAAGAACACAACACATTGATGCGTTCAACTGAAGCACCATCTTTAGACCATCTAACTTCCAAGGCTGCTTTACATGGTCATGTTGTTGTTCCAGAAAACTACTACCAAGAATTGAAGACGTCTTCTGAGACCCCATCTGCTTCCTTCTTGTCTGAAAAGGCAAAGTCTTTAGACTCTGTTGTTGTTAAGTCTAATGAATATCAAGAACTAAAAACTAGAGCTTCTAAATCTATTGATGACTTGGCCAAGGAACAAAACAAGGCTGTTATTGATCAAAGTGAATATAACAAGTTAAAGAATCCAGATAAAGCTTCTGTTACTACTGCCGCTGCTGGCTTCGGATCCTTGGTTATTGATAAGAAAGATTATGAATCACTAAAGAAGGAACATGATGCACCAGATGCTGAATATTTGTCCGCAAAGGCACAACTTTTACGTTCTGTTGTTGTTCCAGAAAAGGAATTTGATGATTTGAAAAAGACTTCTGCTGAACCATCTATTGATTTCTTACAAAAGAAGGCAACTGAAAAGGGTATGATTGTTATTCCAACTAAGGAATTTGAGAATCTAAAGGCTAAGTCTGAAAAGACAATTGATGTTTTGGCAAAGGAACAAAACTTGATTTTGTTGAAACAAGATGATTATAATGAACTTGTTGATCCAACACATGAATTATTGTCCAAGAAAGCTGCTGATAAAGATCTTGTTGTTTTGCACAAGAACGACCATGCCAAATTGACTCAACCAAGTAAAGATGACTTGAAGACTCATGCTGATAACCACGGCCTTGTTTTGTCTAACAAGGAATCATATGAAAATATCAAGGCTAAAGCTGCTAAACCAGTTGAAGATTTAGCTGCTGATGAAGATAAAGTTGTTTTGACCAAAGAAGATTATGAACATTTGAAACATCCATCTGAAGACCAAATTGAATCTTTTGCCTCTGAGGCTGGTTTGTCTGTTATTACCGACAAAGAACATGAATCATTCTTGCATCCAACTCCATTGGTTTTGAAGGTTCAAGCTGAGAAGGCTGGTATGTCTCTTTTGACAAAAACTGAATACAATGATTTGCAAGAAAAGGCTAATAGAGATATTAACGACTTAGCTGATGAGCAAGATTTGATAGTTTTGACACCAGAGCAACATAAGAAATTGTTGAATCCAGATGAACAAACTGTTGTAGCCCATGCTGCCAAGTACGGTTTGCAAACTTTATCAAGTGAACAACATGATTCATTGTTACATCCATCCAAAGAAACTTTGGCTGTTCATGCTCAACGTGAAGGTTTATCCTTGGTTTCCAAGAGTAGTGATAAAGCTGTCAATGCTCCAAAGAGTGACGATACTGCTGTTGACATTATTTCTGGTACTGCTGGTGTTAGTGCTGATGCTACCGTCGGTGCTGGTGATGCTAAATCTGTCACACCAAAGGGCTCAATCAGTGATTTAACTGATAAAAGCCTACCAACTGGCACAGATTCCACCCCAATTACTCCAAGTAAGGTTGCATATAACAAAGATTATTTTGAAAACCTGTCCAAGAGTTCTGAAAAAGAATCTAAAGCTAAGGTTATTGATTCCGCTAGGGCTCTAGGTTATGTCCCTGTTCCAACAGATGAATATAAGACCCTATTAGCTAACCAACAAGAACATGTTATTACAAAGTCAGAAATCTACAACTCTGCAAAGGATTTCAACTTGACTGTGATGACCAGTGAAGAATATAAGGTTTTGTTGAAGAAACGTGCTGCCAAGGATACTGTTACTTTTGATGAATTAGAACAGTTGGCTAATAGTTGGAACTATGACCTAGTTCCTGTTAACCAACCTGGTGCTGTTGCTTCTCATACGAAGGAAGTTGATCACAGTTCTACTGTTACAGCTCAACCTAAGAAAGTCCAAGCATTAAGAATCGAAGAAAATTCTTCTGTTGATTCAGTTGCTGAACCAGAAAGTGACACTGAATTTGCTGATGCTCTGGATGATTTACCATCACCATCTAAAGAAACTTATTCCAAAGCCCCAACAACCATCAAGGAATTGAAAAAACAAGCTAAAGCTCTTGGATTCACTGTGGTCCCAGCTGTTGATGCAGCTCCCGAATTAGATGCAGATAATGAGAGTATTGTTGAAGATGATCAAGAAACTATCGTTAAGACAGAAGCTGTTTCTGAAAATGAAATTTACAAATTAGCAGAATCACAAGGGTTGATTGTTTTGAATCAAGACGAGTATAATTCTTTGAAGAATGGTCCATCTCAATCTTCTACATTTGAACCACAAGAGCTAGAACAAATCAAGAAAGAAGATTCTCAAGGTGCTGCAGTTTCATCTATTGAAACTTCAGAAATCACTAAAGACAACATCAAAGATTATTCTGCTAAACTAGGCCTTTTGACATTAACTGCTGATGAAGTTGATGAATTGAAAAAGAAGGCTGTTGCAGAATCCAAGTTATCAGATGATACATCTTCTAACGAACCAGCTGAACATCTACATGTGGATACTGCAACATCTTCCAAGGAAGTTAAACCTGTTGCAAAAGAAGTTTCACCTCTTTCAGATTTAAGCAAGGAAGGTGTTCAAGAAGCTGCTTCTAAGTTAGGTTTGATAACTCTAACTCCAGAAGAAATTAAACAAATAAAAGAATCTGCTGCTTCACAAGCTAAGTCATCAGTTCCTGCCAAGGCCACTGTTGCTGGTGTTATTGGTGCTGGAGTTGGTGCCCTTGGTGCGGATGCTATCAAGAACAATGCTGCTGCCCCTCAATTAACTGAAGAAAGTGTTAAATCAGCAGCAGCCAAGTTGAATTTAGTTACTTTAGATCAACAAGAACTTGAACAAATCAAGTTAGATGCCGCATCTAGATCTCCTCAATTCACTAAAGATAGCATTAAATCAGCAGCCAAAAACTTCAACTTGGTTGTTTTGGAACCAGAAGAAGTTGAAAAATTACAACAAGAAGCAGTTGCAAATAATAAATCTTCCACACCACAAATTACTCCTGATTACATCAAGGATAATGCTAGTAAACTAGGATTGGTAACTTTGAATAATGCTGAACTTGAACAAGTTAAGAAAGAAGCCGCTCAAAATGTTAACTCTGCTCCAGCTGAAATAACTAGAGATAATATTGAATCAGCCGCTAAGAGTTTCAACTTGTATGTTTTGGATGATGAAGAAGTTGAACAATTGAAGACGAATGCCATTGCTGAATCTAACTCTGAAAGATTCACTCCAGCTACTGTTAAGGCTGCTGCTACTAAATTCAATTTAGTTGCTTTAAGTCCTACAGAAATTGCTCAATTGAAGAAACAAACTATTGATGAAAACGTTCCAAAGGTTACAACTGACAATGTTAAAAGTATTGCTGCAAGATTGAACTTATTAACCTTGAATCAAAATGAGCTTGTCCAAATTAAGGAGGAAGCTGCCTCAAATGCTATAACCCCAGACAATATCAAATCTGTTGCTAGTAAGTACAACTTGAAAGTTTTGAGTGTTGATGAGTATAATAATTTGATTTCTAAACAAGCTCAATCATCAGACAAATCAGTTGCTACTCCAGTCAGATTAACCAAAGAAGATGTCATTAGTAATGCTTCTTCTTATGGTTTAGTTGTTATAGACGAACCACAGTACAAGGCTCTAAGAGATGATGTCTCTAAATCTAAGACAAAAGAAGGTATTGTTGCTGGTGCTGCTGCTTTAGGTTTATCTGTTGTTTCTACAGCATCTGCTGCCAACAACACCCAAACACTATCTAGAGACGAAGTTGTTAACAAGTGTTCGCAATATGGATTGATTGCTATTCCTTTGGATAAATACAAGTTGTTATTATCTCAAGCTTCACAAAACTCTGAAAAACAATTGACACAATCTGAAATTTCTGATTTAGCTTCAAAATTGGGTCTAACCGTTGTTACCAATGAAGAATATACTAGCTTGAAATCTAGTTCTGGTTCTGGTGTTGCTGCTGAATCCGAATTAAGTAGAGAAATTTTAGAAAAGAAAGCAAAGGCCTTTGGTTTGTTGGTTATTTCAGAAAACGCATTTATTGCTACTAATCTGTCAAGAGTTCCAGATACTAAAAATGTGGTTGTTTTACCAATAAGTTATTACAACAAGTTGACTAAATCTGAATCCTTAAACTTGGATAAAATCTCTAATGAAGAGTTACAAGCTCAAGCTAAGAAGAGAGGGTTCCATATAACTTATGGTGACTTCTCTGCACCAGCTAAAGATGGTCCTCAAATGAAGAGAACTGATACTATGTCTTCCATTGCAACTTCTATTTCAAGAAGAAGTTTGGCTGAAGCTGCTGCTTCTGCTGCTTATCAAGAATTTGATGCACAATCTCGTGCAGGGTCTATTTCTCATTCTCAATCATATGCTAACAGTATGAGCCGTGCTACACGTTCTCCATCTATTGATGGTGGTATTTCATTGATGACCAATGCCTCTTTGTCAGAACCAACTATTGTTCCAGCTTTAACTCAAACTGTTATTGGTGAATTCTTATACAAGTACTACCGTCGTTTGGGTCCATTCAGTTCTAGTTCAGAAACTAGACACGAAAGATACTTTTGGATTCATCCTTACACTATGACTTTGTATTGGTCTAGTACTAATCCAGTCATGGATAACCCAGCTAATCACAAAACTCGTGCTGCTGCTATTATTAGTGTTGAAAGTGTTGAAGATAATAATCCAAGCCCAGCTGGGTTATATCACAAGAGTATTATTGTTCACTCTCAAAACCGTTCTATCAAATTTACTTGTCCAACTAGACAACGTCATAACATTTGGTACAACTCTTTACGTTTCTTAATTCAAAGAAATATGGATGGTATTAACTTTGATGAAGATATCATGAAGGATTCTCCAACCAAGCTCATGAAGAATTGAAACAATTCTTTCTTTGATTTTATTTACTTATTATTTTATATATATATATACATTTTATGATTTATTTTACTCATTTTGATTTATTTGATTTATATGATTTATGATTAAATGTTTTTAAAAATTATTGTAATTATGACCAATATCTTATGTAATATTTTTTAAAAACATGATATTGCCCATACCATATTTTATATTGTGGTTCAAGGATGGGGAAACTAGACCAAAATCTGTTCCTCGTGGCCCAATGGTCACGGCGTCTGGCTACGATTTAGTAGTTACTTCTGAAACCAGAAGATTCCAGGTTCGACTCCTGGCGGGGAAGATTTTGTTTTTTTTATATTTCTTAAAACCCAATAACATATTTCAAAAGCTAACAAAGAATTGTCTTTACAAACTCATTTAACACTTATTGATTATCTCTTATAATTTCTTTTCTGATCTTTAGAATTTTTGCTGGGTAACTTTGTTAATTTCTGCTAAACTTCTCCAGAATTAGAAGTGACAGAAAAAGGTGGTGATAAAGAAAAACGCCATCAATAATACTAAACAACTTGATTATCAACCAATTTTAAAGAAATTAAGGAATATAACAATTTAATTTAAGATGGAGATGGATATTGATGAAAAGAACTCTAATGAACCAGAAACATCAACAAAAAGCAAAAAAGATGTGTTTCATTTACCATTGTATTTGTTAAAGACAAGTTATGGTGAAAACTTACAAAAAAAATTAAATAAACCTAGTGATGAAAGTAAACATAATACATCATTAGCTGAACAATTGGCACCTTATGGTGTTTTAGGTAGCATGCCATCTAAATATTCAATTGAAGATTTTGAAGGATTACGTCCTCTAGCTGATAATTTACATCATAGGAGCCGCTCAGATACAAGAGATAACAGTGATGGTGTGAATATTTCTAATGGTGCTACAATTCATCATATTGAAGATTATGAAGATGAAGATAGTGAGATGGAGGATGACGATCAAGAAGATGATGAAGATGATGAAGAAGATGAAGAAGATGAGAGTGATAATGGATCTGAAATTGAATCAGAAGATTCAGATAATTCTAGTGATTATCATATGGATTTAGACTATGATGAAACAGCTGAAATATCAGGGTTTGAAGAAGAATGGAGCAGAAGAAATAGGAATACTAGAAATAGAAGAGGAAATTTTAAAAGATCTAAATCTGTTGTTTTTTCTAAAAATAAAAATGTTTATCCATTACCTACAAAATGGGAACCATTAGCACCAAATAGTTTATTAAAAGTTCAAGATGGTGGTCTGACATTAAATATTGAAAATACATCTGTTAATATTTCATCTTCAATTTCTAGAAATTATGATCATTTAGTTACAAGAGCAAATCATATTATTCCAATTAACGTTGGTATTTTTTATTTTGAAATAACAGTTGTTGCTAGTACAAATAATAATTCTAAAACGAATTCTGATGTTACTGTTGGGTTTATGAATTCCACAATTAAGATTATAAATAAGATGCCAGGTATGGAACTTGGTACATATGGGTTTAATGGTAATACTGGTAATATTCAATGTAATCAATCTACATCTAAGAAATTTAATTGTACATTTGGAGTTAATGATGTTTTTGGAATTGGTATTGATTGGTCTAATAAGACAATTTTTTGTACTAAAAATGGTGTATTTTTAGGTGTTGCATTTAGAGATGTTGAAAGTTCATTAATTCCAGTTATTGGTTTAAAAAGTGGGCATAAAGTTTCTACAAATTTTGGTCAAGAAGAATTTTTATTTGATATTGATGGATATATTAATGAGAATAAATTAAAAATTTATCAAAAAATTTTAAGTTCAACAAAACCTAAGAATTCTATTACTAATTCATCAAATTCTAATAAATCAAAAACTAATAATTACACTGATAAAGAAATCCCAACATTATTACATAAATTAGTTGGTTCATATTTTGATTATTTAGGTTATGTTGATATTTCTAAAACTTTTTTAAATGAAATTAAAGATGAACAATTAGATGATAAAATGAAAAAAGAATATCAACAAATGGTTGATGAATCTAATAAAGATGAAGAAAGTTTGAAAATTCGTCAACAAATTCGTACATATTTGTTAAAAGGTGAAATTGATTCAGCACTGAAATTGACTAAATTGAAATTTCCAAGTGTTTTTAAAGAAAGTAATGAGGTGTTGTTTAAATTAGAATGTCATAAATTAATTCAATTCATTAAGAAATCACAAATTGAAGAAGCATTAGAATATGGTGGTTTATTACGTAATAATTTTTCAGATAATTCAAAACATGTTGAATATTTAACAAATATTTCAAGTTTATTAGCATTTGAACATCCTGAAGAAAGTGAATTTGGTTATTTATTAGAAAATGATGAAGTATTAAAAACATTTGATGAATTAAATGCAGAAATTTTGAAAAGTGTTGGTAAATCAAGAGTTTCTGATTTAGAAAAATTAGTTAAAGTTGATCAATCTTTGGTTCATTATTTAAACACTACAAAGTTAGGGGTTGCACAAGAATCTTTGTTAATTACAAACAAGGATTTTGGATTAAATTAAACATAATTTGAGCTAAGAAATGAAAATAAATGATAATGACTTTACTACTGTAAAAAAATCAACGAAAACCAATTCTTTTATTATATAATTCTTTTAAAAGATAGTATACAAAATTCAAACATAAACACCAACGTAATCAGATAAGAATACAGAACCCAAACCAAATGATAATGAAGCTAAAATACTAACAATGATGTATGTAAAAGAACCAGAAACACCAGATTTTGGTTGTAAAATAGCAGCAGCAATCAATGAAACGGCTAAAAAAATTGTTAATAAAGTTGTTGATTTTTATATTTAGTATGAAAACATACCTAAAGTGATGAATATTATAGATAAACCTTTGTTAGAAGCGTATGGGATTGTTGGTTTCCAAACTGGAGCATTGTTAAATTCTCTCTAGAAAATAAAGTTAGGTATAAAGCAATTGATAAACAAGTATAAAAACCATACTGCAAGTTCTTTATATGAACTCATTGTTTCTATTAATTTTTGTATTTTTTTTTTTAATTTAATTTTGTTGTTGTTGATGTTGTTTCGTGTTAAAAAAGCCAAAACAAATCTGTCATTTTCCACTGGTTATAAAAATTGATAAAAAGTTGCAAAAGATTAAAATTTGGGTTAAAAGTTGATTGAAATTGATTTAATAGTGATTTAATAGCTTATTCAATCACATATATTTCATTGTTATTATGTTAAGAATTAATAAAAGATCCACTCTCCTTTTTTCCAGAGTTTTAAGATTCAAAAATTCAAGATTGATTAGTACCGAAGTTGATGATATTGCAATTGCACCAGATTTAAATGGTATTGATAAAAGATGGCCAAAGATGAAGGAATTAGATCAGGCTGATGTGATTGATTACTTGACAGAAGAAGCTGAAGGAGACTGGAGAAAGATTTCAACTGTTGACAAGAAAGCTATGTATTATTTATCTTATGGTAATTGGGGTCCAAGAGCTACAATTAAAGATGATCCACCAGCTGCTAAGATATTGAAAAACTTATCTGCTACTGTTTTTCTGATTGCTGCTGGTGTTGGTTTAGTGAATGTTGGATATGATCTTAAAAAGGAACAAGAGTTTAATGCTTTATTAAAGAATTATCAAAAGTAATTTGTTATAAATAATTATGTACATAATAATAATAAAAACAACAATAATAATAATAACATCACCTACAAATTATCATATATTATAAACACTTTAAAACAACTTATACAATTCCAATTAATAATATAATTAATAATTAAATTAGGAAACGAATTTCCTATTTAGGTAAAATACAGTATATTGCCCGAACCGAATCCCGAAAACGGAAAAAATCAACTTTGAAGGTGAAGAACATCAAAACTAACAATTTTTCATATACAGATTGATTATTATTACAATTGTCCCTCTGATCATTGGCTCTTTTCTTTGTGATTGTTATTAACAGAAATTAAAACTTAAAAGATGAGACCTTTTTTAGGTGTGAACACTTTGAATAATGTATGGAGAAGCTCTCCAACTTTTACAAAGATTCAAAATCACGTCAAATTACAATTTAAAAGGTATTCAACTTTTTCAAATAATAATATTGTTACTAGATCAAAAATCAATGATGCTTCAAGAACGATTTTTTCTACAAATAAGCAATTGAGTCCTTCAAAATTCATTTCAAATAGATTTTTTTCAACTTCTAAAAAACGTTTACATAGTCATATGTCTGATAGTCCTGATGCTCCTTTATTTAAACATAATGGTGATTCTAAACTATCTCAATTAAAGATTATTAGAGACTTAATGGCATATTTATGGCCAAAAAACAAGTTTTCATTCAAGGTTAGAGTTGTTGTTGCACTAGCATTTTTAATTATTGCCAAATTATTAAACGTTCAAGTTCCATTTTATTTTAAATCTATCATTGATGGTATGAATATTGATTGGTCGGATAGTGTTGGTATTGTTCCAGCAATTATGTGTGCAACAATCTTAGCTTATGGTGGTGCTAGATTTGGTGCTGTTTTATTTGGTGAATTAAGAAATGCAATTTTTGCAACTGTTGCACAATCTGCTATTAGAACAGTTGCACATAACACTTTTACTCATTTATTGGCTTTAGATCTAGGTTTCCATTTATCCAGACAAACAGGTGGGTTAACAAGAGCAATTGATCGTGGTACAAAAGGTATTTCTTATGTTTTAACTGCAATGGTTTTCCATATCTTACCAATCACTTTTGAACTTTCTGTTGTTTCTGGTATCTTAACTTATAATTATGGTTGGAAATTTGCTGCTGTTACTTTAGTAACAATGGCAGCTTATGCTTTATTCACTATTAGAACTACAACTTGGAGAACTGGTTTTAGAAGAAAAGCAAATAATGCTGATAATAAAGCTGCTAGTGTTGCTCTAGATTCTTTGATTAATTTTGAAACTGTCAAATATTTCAACAATGAAGCTTATCAAGCTGCTAAATATGATGCTGCATTACAAAGATATCAAGATTATTCAATCAAGATTGCTACATCTTTATCATTTTTAAATTCTGGTCAAAATTTGATTTTCACTAGTGCTTTAACTTCTATGATGTATATGGCTTGTAAAGGTGTTACTACTGGTGATTTAACTGTTGGTGATTTGGTTTTAATTAATCAATTGGTTTTCCAATTATCTGTTCCATTAAATTTCTTAGGTTCTGTTTATAGAGAATTAAAACAATCTTTATTGGATATGGAAACTTTGTTTAAATTACAAAAAAATCAAGTTTTAATTAAAAGTAAACCAAATGCTCCACCATTAAATTTAACTAAAGGTGAAATTAGATTTGAAAATGTTACTTTTGGTTATCATCCAGATCGTCCAATTTTGAAAAATGCAAATTTTGTTATCCCAGGTGGTGAAAAAGTTGCTATTGTTGGTCCTTCTGGTAGTGGTAAATCTACAGTCTTGAAATTAGTTTTTAGATTTTATGATATTCAATCTGGTAGAATTTTAATTGATGGTCAAGACATAAGAGATGTTGATTTGGATTCATTAAGAAGAGCTATTGGTGTTGTTCCACAAGATACACCATTGTTTAATGATAGTATTATTGAAAACGTAAGATATGGTGATTTGAAGGCTTCAGATGAAGAAGTTAAAAAAGTTATTAATGAAGCTCAATTGGATAAATTAGTTGATGATTTACCAGAAGGTTTAGATACCATTGTTGGTGAAAGAGGTATGATGATTTCTGGTGGTGAAAAGCAAAGATTAGCCATTGCCAGAGTTTTATTAAAGAAATCTCCAATCACTTTCTTTGATGAAGCTACAAGTGCTTTAGATACCCATACTGAACAAGCCTTGTTGAAAACCATTAGAAGAGTGTTCAGAGAAAGTTCAAATACTAATATCTCTATTGCTCATAGATTGAGAACAGTGGCAGATTCCGACAAGATTATTGTTTTAGAAAAAGGTCATGTTAGAGAAGAAGGTACTCATCAATCTTTATTGAAACAAGAAAACTCTTTGTATGCTGAATTATGGAATATTCAAGAAAATTTGGATTTAGATGAACAACTTCTTGAAGAAGCTAAAGAATTGGAAGAAAAAATTGAAAAAGACGAACCTACAAAAAAGAATTAATCATTCATGAAGTTATGTGATATTTTAAAAAAAAATTTACGGTTAGATAAATATTCATCTGGAATGTAAAACTTATGTCGTATTATATTTCGAGACATCTTGTAGACTTTAATGAATCTCAGTTGAAGACATAAATCCCATTTACATTTTTTAAGCCTCTTTTCATGTTGAATAATTGATTTTATATAGATTTATGCAATCTCCATTTCGGACTTTGTGAATTTTGATTTAAATAAGTTTTTATATCAAAAAAATGCCACAACGTTTCAAATCTTTATTACAAAATTTCTAACTTATTGAAAATGTGCAAACCAAATAATTGTGATATATGTGGTGAGATTAACTATGTAGTGATTCTATCGTGAACTCTTTTAACTTTTCATAGGTAAAGTTTCTTGGATTGGTTGTGGATTACATGTCCCACAAGCAATGTCCCAATTCCCAAAAGATGAGTGGTAAGGAGTCTTAAATATTATAGAAATGGTTATTGTACTAACTTGTTTAAGGTGTACTTGTGTTCCAATTTCTGGTAAGAGAGATGAATATCCTCCAAAAGCTGGTACGGGAAAAGCTGTTCATTTATAAGACTTTAGTTCTTAAATACATAAACATCGAACTTTTATACAAACTGATATTATAATATATAAAATTGAAGAAAGACCATTGCACTTTTAAAAAAAATTAAAACTGTTATCTGACTAAAACCTCATTTATTTAATTTCACAAAACTCTCTGAAAAATGATAACCGCGAGATTCGAACTCGCGCCTCCGAAGAGACCAGGACCTTAACCTGGCGCCTTAGACCAACTCGGCCAGATTACCATATTTAAAAATAAAAAATTTTACTGATCAACAGAAAGAAAATTGACATGTCACGTGCTTTTTTTAAAAAAAATTCTTATTTCAGATGTTATTAATTGATTATCGACCAGTGTTTTTTTTGAGTTGTTTTTATTTAAGTCTACATGATAATTATTGACCTTTTGTTTATTTGAAATACCCCAAGTTACAACTAAAATATACAGTCAAAGTTGAAAAGGAAACATAATCTTACATATTCTTTTGAAACCTGACACAGTTAAATGCATCAAACTGCAGCCAGTTGATCTATACTTTTTTTTGAAAATCATGAAGTAGCATGAAATTTATCCAAAAAGTAAAACCCTTTAAATTAAGAATATTACTGCTCCTTTATTATATCGGGTGATATTTACCACAGCTAGTGATGGTACCTCTATACATTCCAATTGAAACACTAGTAAGAAATGAAATTGTTGAAGGTTACTTAGAGATTATGAAGATTCATAACGTTCTTAACATATAACTTTCAGCCAAATAATTTTTTTCTATAAAGATTATTCACCACACATGAATTAGTGGATGCATAGATTGATTGTCAGTAACATTGAATATAAACATGTACAACTGGTACGATAAATAATTTGATCAGCTCAATGTTTCCTACTGCAGTTTACATTTACTTAGGAACTATGCAGGATCTGCATTTAGTTTAATCTTTTGAGGAAATCAACGCACTGGTTTGGTACCTGGACAGTCAAGGTCAAAAAAACTGATGATCTTTTTTTGATCTCCAATCCCAAACCTCACACTTTGTGAAGTTTATCATTTATATCTGTTAGTTTTGCATTTTAGAATAATCATATCTCAAATTTCATTATACATATTGATTATCAACTATTCTAGACGTTCTATATATTGAAAAATAATATGGAGAAACTAGATTTAACACTAAAAACTTGAAATTTTTAGTTTATTCATGAGCCATCATTTTAAATTGAAAACACATGAAACTAAACATTATAGTAATACCACGTTTATTATGTAAAATTTAATCTTCCTTTAATGTTCCAGAACTCCTTAGCTGATAAAATATAACAAGATAACGTCTGTATGTTTCCCTATTGATGATGATGTTTATTGTGCTGCAGCAAATTACACTAGTTTTGTTATAATATTGATGAAAAATACATACGGTATATTTACAAAGCTAAATTTCAAACAACTATTTTGGTAATTCACTTGTCTTTGTTGGAGTGCTTGTTGTCAATTATTGTTTGATACTTGATATAATACATAATGATTCGAGAAACTACTCAAAGAAGTTATAGAAAGACACAAAATTCAGAAGATACTGATCCATCGCCATGACGTAGTTACTAACTTAGTGGTAAACATGATTCCAACTTCCAAAGCTCATCTATGATTTATTTATTAATTAGCCGAGCTCTAATGATCTCTTATTGTCTATGATTCTTTAGTTATCCAACCTGCGTCTAAATTTTGTTGTTGTCTTTAAAAAACAATTGCTTTAATGAATTTCCAAAATAGAAAAAAACTTGAATTGAAAAGTTCAAAACTTCAAGACTTGTGTCAATTGTATGTCGATCTAGTATCCAAATGGTAACATGTTTTGTCTATGATTGTAAAAGACATTATTCAAATTTGTTTATCCAGATACTAAAAATAATTGTATTATAATAGCAACATTGAAATTGAGTTTAACTAGTAACCAATTACTTAGTACTAATATAATCGTAAGTGTATATTACCGGAAAACAAACCGGGGAGGACTATGTATGAATTCTCCAGTTGAAATCAATTGGAAAAAGCGATTAGTTAACTACTTACACTCTAGAAAATGAACTGATAATTACATCTAATTGATAAATTTCTACGGTAATAAGGCTTAGTCATTAAGCATAATAACATCAATCGTTATTAAACATTTTTAAATAACTATGTTCACTACGCATACTACAGTTTTCATCTGTATGACATTAAAACAGAGAAGAAGAACAATATCTTTCGAGAATGAATTAGAAATGGGTTGCTGATTGAGTTAAATAACTACTAAATCTTGAGATCCAACTAAAATTTCTTCAGAATTTCAATGTTATAACAGATATCAGTAATAAAAAAAATCAGACAATCCAATCTATGAAACAGATGTCACAGGATAATGATAGCCACTGTCTCGGGTATTTGCTAAGTCGTTGTTAATAGAAACAATCTGGTGGCTACGAATTCAACGC
>JAKTRJ010000122.1:0-25910 GCA_030579655.1 Liangdongia dryadoides | reverse complement strand
AATTATTGTAGTAGTGGTAACAATGCATCTATTACATTGTTGCTGTGCCAGCTGATGCATGTCACATCGCCATGCTTGATTAGTACCCAAGGACCACTTCGAAAAAACAACTTCAACACGAAATTATAGAGTCTATAAAAAACATTTATTTTTAGTAATAGCTTTATTTGAAAGCTTCATCTTTGAAGAGTATAACTCTAAAGTCTTATAAATTAAGACTAATTATAAGTAATAGAATACTTGATCTACATTCTGGAAAACATGCTTTTTTACATAAAACCTGGAATAAGATTAAACTTTCTTAGACAAAGTTATATAAACGATATACTATTTAGTTCAGAATTGTAGAAATAATCAGAAAATATGATTATCTTCTTGATATCACCTCTGGTTCTTAAGATAATTTTTTCAAGTTTTCCATTTTCAAAAGTTAAACTAATGTATTAATTGTTGATCTTTTGTTAAACTTAAAAAATTTTAAAAATTCAAAAATCATCTTTTCCAAAAATTCATCATATAATCTGAAGATTAGTTGAATAGGTCTTTGAAAGAGTTGTCTAGTTACATTTTATAGTACTTTTCCATATATTTTTAATAAATATTTTCGTTATTAAAAAAAAAAAAAAATTCATCAATACAAGGATAAATTACCCATATAAGACATCAGATAATCTAAGTTTAGCTGAATTGAGACTTTGAAATAATCTTCTAGTTATAATTTATAGTATTTTTCCATATATTTTTATGTTATCATTATTAAAAAAAAATCAACACGTTCTTTTACAATTAGTTTGCCTTAAAATAGCCATCATTGTTTGATAAATGTGCAGCCACGTATTGAAAGGGTTTTAAGATGTGTTGAAAAATTGCTAAGACAGATGATTTCTTAAGTTCTTTTTGATATTGATCAAGTTGTTGTTTTCTTTGAGTAGAGTTAATATTTTCATTGATTCATGCAAATTTAAGTTATGAGTAGTGGAAATGTCTTCTAAAAGACTCTTAAGCTTGTTTTCATTGTCGTTTTCCAACCTTTGTTAATTTAATGATTATGGTAGTGTAGGTTGAGTATATTATTTATTATTATTTACTTACAGTTATTAAATAAGATTTATTAGAGTTAGAAAATGGATGGGAAGTTACAAAGAAAAGCAAAGAAAAGTACAAATTACTAAACAGATAAATAAAACTGAAACTGATAAAACGCAACTAAAATATCTCTACTGAACATACTCGTTAGTTTTTTATTCTGTTTTGAATCTTAACAACAATAACTCTAGTTCTGAAAACGCATTACTGCAAGATTACGCATTACTACATAATTATACATAAAATACATTTCATACTTAACACACGTGTTGAAACTGAGATTCAAATGTTGAAAAGTATTTCATTCTATGCAGAAATATCGTTGTTCAATACCTTAAAATACCAAGACTAAGTACTGACCGTTGAAAACACAAGAGTTGAAATTTGATGGGATGTACACCCGATTTTAGTGACAAGACTTAATTATTGTTTTTTATTGTTTCTTATTGTTTCTTTGTACTTCAGATTTTAGAAACACTATTCTTGAAGCTTGAGAGCTGATATTATAGAACCTTACAACACATATATTGTAAATCTCCGCTATAATATGGTAAAACGTGTTGAGTTGAACGCTATTTTGTTCTGCAGCAACTTTTTTTGATGACATCTAAAAAACCTCTGATTGGATGGAAAAGCTTTGTAACACGCAGAAGAACAAGTTTTTACATGTAAAATACTACACAGTATCACATAACTCGCATAATTATACATCGTTGTCTTGATTTTAATAAAAACGTTCTTTCAATTCACTAAAATTGAATCACGTACATCAAATGAACACATTTGGTTGATAGGGATTAAAAATTTCAAACCTCACATCTATTTAAGAACGATAATCCTCAATTATTCATTTTACAGAATTGTTTTGAATTCTTGTTAATCAAATTATATACTTAACCAAATGAAGTTGTCCTTGATTGCACTAGCTACCGCTATCACTGCTGTATTAGCATCTGATAGCAAATATGCTTCCAGAACTTACTCTGCTTATACTCCTGCTGCTTCTGAAGTTGCTGAAGATGCTTCAAAGACCAGTTATGATGCCAAATATAATTCTACAGTTCAAGGTAAAGCTTTTGACAGAATTGCTATCATCTGGTTAGAAAACACCGATTATGATAAGGCTGCTGAAAATTCCGATATGGAGGAATTGGCTAAGGAAGGTATCATTTTGTCTAACTATTGGGCCTTAACCCATCCTTCAGAACCAAACTACATTGCGTCTGTTGGTGGTGATTATTTCTCTTTGGATGATGACAGATTTATTGACTTGCCAAAAAACGTTTCCACTATTGTTGATCTGTTAGAAGCCAAGGGTATTTCTTGGGCAGAATATCAAGAACATCAACCATATACTGGGTTTACTGGTTTTGATTACAAGAATCAACAAACAAAAGCTAATGATTATGTTAGAAAACATTCACCATTGATGTCTTATGAATCTGTTAACAAGAATGAAACCAGATTGGAAAACATTAAAAATTTCACTGAGTTCCATCGTGATTTGGAAAATGAAGACTTACCCCAATGGATGTTTATTACTCCAAATATGACTAATGATGGTCATGATTCTACCATTAATGTTGCTTCTTCTTGGACTAAATCATTTTTGACCCCACTGTTTGAAAATGAATACTTCATGAACAATACTTTGATTTTGTTGACTTTTGATGAAAACGAAAATTATGCTTTGAAAAACAGAGTCTATTCTGTCTTGTTTGGTGGTGTCATCCCAGAAGAGTTGAAGGGTACTGTCGATGACACTTTCTATGATCATTACTCTGAAATTTCTACCATTGAAGCCAACTGGGATTTGGATAACTTGGGTAGAAATGATGTTGACGCTAATGTTTTTGCCATTGTTGCTAACAAGACCGATATTACCAACAAAGAAGTCGACACCACTTACAAAGTCAACAATCAAACTTATATTGGTTACTTGAAGGATGATAAGATTGCCTTACCAGCTCCAAATGTTACTGCTAAGGGTGTCAATGGAAATGGTGTTTTAGATTCTATTGTCTCTGTTTGGGAAAAAGAATACTCCGCTCAAGTTTCTGCTTCCTACTTCACTTCAACCACAACTACTGTTTCTGCTCTTATTGGAGATGCCACTACAACTGCTGAAGATGGTACTGTCTCTGGCTCAACCACTTCAGCCTCTGTCACTTCAGCCTCAGCTTCAGAATCAAGCTCCAAGTCTGGGAAGTCCAATAACTCCACTTCTTCTTCCAAAGCAGCAGCAGCAGCAGCAGCTTTTGTTGCCAACAACCTACAAGCCCCAGTCTTTGCCTTTGCCGTTGCTTTGTTAGCTTTATTATGAGCTCAACCTAAAACTAGGTATTATTTATTTAAAATATAGTTCAAATAGATTTAACCTTTAAAAGTTATTTGTTAAAACGAACTAACAAGAAATTAATCCTCTGTCTATATTTGATGATACACATTGTAGGCTCATGTACAAGTAAAAAGAAATTACAGAATGATAGTTTTATTTCATTGGTTCCAGTTATTGTCTGTGTTGAAGTATAGCCAAACTAAAACATCTGTTTAGTCTTTGCTGTTAACATCAATTTTGCTTTCTTGATTCCATTCTCTATGTTGATATCTACTACTGGTATTATTTTGGAGTTGAATGTTCTCGTTGAATTGATTATTAGTATGTTTTACCTGGTGATGATGTTGCTTTAATGACTACTAAAGCTCTTTTAATTTATAATATTGATCGTCAAGCTGACAATTTTATTTCTTCACAAAATGTTGCTCATTATATTAGAGCTCTACAACTGCTGTATTCAGAAACATAATCATTGGTACTATTGCTCAAAGCTTTGTTTTCTTTGGTGTTCCCAACTTGTCTATTGCTACATTAAAAAAGTTTTTGTTCTTTTTGTTCTCTAAATTAACCTCAAAAGTTTTCTTGTCCAAGTTAAAGAACATTCTAGTCACTATCTTTTCTATGGGCTGTTTAATACTTTTTATACACAGTTGAAATTGGCTTTCTTAGTTGGTTTCCTTATTTTTATTACATTACACTCAGATGGTATTTCCGAAAATACTGGCCATAATACTTTGAATCTTCTATTTTTATGCTAGTTTGGATTGGGATCCATATAATGTAAGCTATGTTACTAGTTGTTACTTGTCATTCCTTATGTTTAAGGTTAAAAGACACTTTTCAGAATGGTTTAAGAAGATGTTGTTTACAAGAAATAATGTTTAGTTATTCCTTCTATTTATGAAGATGAAAACGGTAAATCTTTACAGGTTAATATTAAAGAGATATTTATTATTTCTTCTATTAAAAATGATAAAATAGTTTTTGATATCAATACTTGTCCGCAAGTATAATAGATTCTATCTTCTGCATTAGATACTGGTGTTGCACTTTCAACTATTATCACATTCTTTGCTTGCAGATGTTGATGGTAGTGATTTTTCTTTGATGACAGTATCATTGACTGATAGGGCTTACTTTGGTTCTGAAAATAGACCTTCTCCTCAGGAACTGAGAATTTATTGAGATGATGAAGGATATATTAAGTTATACTTACATCTTTTGGTTTACTTTTAAGCGATTGCTTTATGTTTTTTATCAAACTTTTTATAAGTAATATCTAATGATTCTGATGTTTTTTTTTCATTTCCTAATTTATAATTAAAATTTTTCTAGTTATATTATGAAGAATGTGATTGAATTAACAACTTAACTATAAAGTGTCTATGTTCAAAATTGAATATAGAATTTGGTAATTCTGTTTCTACTTTAAGAAATAACAAATTGTGTCTTTTCATTTTTTGTATTATACATCCATGTCGATAAACATATACATGTTGAAACAACTTCTTAAGTTTCACGAGTCATATAAGCATCTAACTCCTTGTCTAGATCTTCAACAGAAAGCCTTGGTTTTTTTTCTCTACCACCTCTTCTTGGTGGCCTTTCAATACGATCTCTAAATGAAGAACCTCTATATGTATCTGTTCTTCTACCATTGTAACGTCTATCATCATGATCATGGATAATAGGAGCAGCTGATATATGTAGTGGCTTAATTTCTTCAACTTCGATAATTTGGCCGACAGCTTTTTTACCATTAAATTTTTCGACAGCTTCTTGATCAACTTCAGGATCTTCATAACCAACATAAGCAATACCAATAAAATTTTCAGTACCATCTCTATGAGATTTAATCATATGGACAAATTTTAGTGGGGATATTGTTTCAAATAAACTTTTCAAATCTTCTTCAGTTAGTTCATTATGCAAATTTGAAACTTTCAAGTATGGTTTCCCTTCACTTAGTCGTTGTAATAGAGTTTGTTTTGGTTTAAATTCACGTCCTTGTCTTTCTCTAGGTCCACCACGTTCTCTATAACTATTACCTCTTCTATTTCTTGATCTTGGTCTATCACGATCTCTTCTACTTGTAGGTTTTTCCTAATAAAATAAAAATGTTAACAACCCAGTGCTTTAATTGATATAAACAGAAATATAATTATTACCCCAATGATCTCATCTAGAGACTTTTCCAATAAGTCGCTCATATTTGAATTAGTTTATTACTTCAATTATTTTCGTTTCAATAATAATTGAATCATATTTGTTTTGATGTTCATATTGTCAAATATATTACCCGGTGAAATACATACATGTATCTACGCATCAACATGCATAAAAGGAATATTATAAAAGAAGAATGTTGTAAAACCCATGAAATGCCTAAAATTAAAACAAACCATTCACATTTTTATTAATAAAGGTTGAAACTTAAGAGTATGGAGTACCACAATTTTTGAGACCAATTGTAGGTTACTTTATTATTCACCTTAAGAATTTAAGAAGTTTTCAAAACCAGTTGAATCAATACTTTCAAATCTAATTAAAATCATGTCTGAAGAGCGATATGGTAAATTTTCATGTATATTAACTATATTCGTGTCTCATGAACGATTAAATAATTAACATGGAACAATACAGTCAACCCTTCCTATCATATTCTGTCTATTACATTGACTCTTCAAAGACACTTTATTGAAATCCATGTTTATATTAAAACTTAATAAGTTTCCTAGACCTGCAGATAATGATTTAAAAAAACAGCATTATGATTCATTAGAACATTTTGTTGGTAATTTGGAGCCTCGTTTGTTAGTAACATATCAGTTAATTCACTGCCAAATATCCTTTTGGTAACCTTCAGTGACTTCTTCATCTTCACCATATAAACTTTGCCATCTATTAAACCCACCTGATAAGATCCAGACGGTTTTATTATCTAACCCCCCTTCAGGAACAGCTCTTAAAAATTTTAACGCAGAAGATGGACCTCTTTGTTGACTTAAAGCACAATGAAAGACTATATCATCACTATTGGATACAGCTTGGATCAATTCATCCATGTTACCTGACAATGAATTAGCGGGAAAATGCAATGAGTTCCTTATATGGCCCTATAACGTTGTTAATAGTCTTGAAGAGGCTTGAGACTAATAAGTTACTTACACCAACATAGTCATAATCACGAACATCAATGACAGAAAAAACACCGTTACCAGTTTCTGAACCATAATTAAACCATGTCTTTAACACTTGTGGCTGTAAATATTTGATACTTGTGATTGAGTAAGACATTGTATGAGTTTAATTATCTGATTATATCTGATTATAGTTTTTCTCAGGGTTGTGTTTAGATGCGATTATATAATATTACAATTTCGGAAATTGACTTTTTTTCACTGCACAGCCCTGCAATTAATTCACAATTAATGTTTCATAAAGTTGATGGCATATATTAGTTTAGTGGCTAGAAGGCTATGTATGATATGATATGACACAATATGGCTTGATTAGTAAGCGCTAACAGGATAATCAATTAAAATTATTGCGCTGCTATCAATGTACAGCCTCTAAAATGTGTTAAATTAAATTAAGCGCTTATGTAATACTTGCTATAAAGTTATATAGATTTGATTTGATTTTAAACTTATCTATGATATATAAAGAAGGGATACCAACTATTTTATTCTCTGTATTTGTCCAATGTTTTATGAATCAGATTATTTTAAATTTTTAAAGGTTCATTCACTATTATCACTATTATTATGTTTCATACTTGGAAAATTGTTTCTGCAGTGGAAGTTGCATATTATGCTTTGATCTTCTTGGCTTCATTATACCCAGCAATCAAGATATTTTCTAGTGATTCACTATTCAAAACCTTCTACTACAGATATGGTTTAATTATTTCAATTAAATTGATATCTGGTGCTTTGTCACTTTCATTTATTCAAACTTTCACAGATCAATCGTTTAAAAACTCCAAAGTTAATTTACTCATTGCATCTGCAGTTATGAATGCTATTGCAAGTGGTATCATCATCTTTTTGATCATATATGTACTAAAATATTTGCTTAACTATAAAGAAGGTTTGATTTCTATTGAAGACAAAAAAGTTGCAGATAGAAATCTTGGTGTACTAAACAAAAATGGTTTAAGAAAAGGACGTCCATCATTGGTGAAAGTTTTAATTAAACAAGATTACTCCAAAATTTCAAGTTGGTTGAATATTGTTAGTTTAATGAACTTTATGGTGTTGATTCTAAACATTGTCTCGAACTCTTCAACCACTGATGACATAAAGGTTACAAAGATTCTTCAAATTGTTGGATCTTCTCTTTACCTTACCATTTGGTTAATTTTAGCAATTATCATTTTGATAACGATTATACAAGAGAAAAAATCAGGAATCAAAGAAAATAAATTCATTCTAGTGGTTTTTTGGTTACTTGTTGCAGTTTTACCTTTTTTGTTTGTTAGAATTCTATATTCATTGATAAATGCAGTTAACTATAACGTTCAGAATAAAAATTCAGGCTATCCAATTACCACCAAGTATAGTTTCTTTTTTGGTGAGTGGCCATATTACACTTTTATGTCTTTTATGGTAGAAGCTTTTTGTGTCGGTATATATTGCATTATTACATGGGTTATAAAAGGTCATCATGAATATTCACCATCCTTATCAAAAGTTAATACTTCATCTACCAAAAGTGAAGTATAAATACACTTTTATCTTTATGCTAAATCTATAAAAAAAGAACCTGATATTTTTGAGTCATGTAGTACATTTATCTTTCATATCATATTTATTGGATTTAAAAGCTGCCAAACAGTTAATATCAATATTAGTAATTACACTTTACAATTTGCTTCTCTAAATTATTAAGAAACAAACTAGACCTATATCTTTGGATGCATGATAAATCTATAAGGTTTTGTCAGATGGACAGCAAAGGATTTATAAATAATTTGTTCAACAGCGTCATTGATTAGGGAATTATCAAAGGTCTATATTTTATATTTGGCACAATATTGAAAAAGATCACCTAAACTTCTACTTCCGTTATTGACTTCAATTATGGCATTGTTAATATTGATAAAAATCATTAATTCTTTATTACGTGCTATCAATACTTATGAAAACTAAATAAACTTTTGAATAATGGTCAGTACAATTATTTAGTTGGTGAATGATTCCTACTAACTTAGTTTTGTTTGTATCTTCTCTATTATTTTTTGGCCAAATTACTAGACCAGTTTCATATATAAACTTTAACATTAAGACGTTTATGTAAGTTTTAGAGTCAAAATTTAATCTACATGAACGAAACTTTAAAATGTACATTTGAACTTCAAAACCTCAAAAGAAGGAATAATGGTTATTTTCTTAACTTATGAAGTTTTGTTTTATGTTCTTTAACATGATTATCAAATTGCAGTCTAGTATAATCATCGGTCCATCTCAATTCATGGGCAGGGTGGTCTTCTGGGAGAAAATGTTGACCTTCAGATCCGTACAAATTTTCTCTAAATGTCCCTCCAGGAACAGCATAGTCTGATTGAGCAAGACCTCTCTTCTGTAACTCTGGAATCAACAAGTCAACTATATCATTCAGCTCATTTGGGAAATCTGCAAAAGTAAAATTGAATCCATCAACACCAGTTTTGGCAACATAAGTTTCAAGCTGGTCTGCAACTTCAACAGGGGTCCCAAAAAATGCACCAGTCTTATGATATCCCTCAAGTATTTCTCTCTTTGTACGAGCTTTGACAAGATTACCATTCTCATCTTTATAGATGTTATCCACAGTGGTTCTTAATAAATTTGACTTCTTGTAGACAATTGGTTCATCAAAATCATATTTGGACAAATCAATACCAGTAACACCACCAAATGCCACTTGTTCACCTTCAATATCAATATACTTTTTGTGATTCTTCAATTTTTCTAAGGCCTCCTCATGAGTTGGAGCAACTAATACATGGGCACCAATAACAAATTTGATATGACTAGGATCTCTACCAAACTTCTTTGCCTTACTTCTAATACCATCCACAACTTCTTTAGTATTACCACCATTCATCAAGAAAACAACTTCAGCATTTTCAGCGGCGAAGTTTTGACCCTTTTCAGAACCACCAGCTTGGAAGAGAACTGGGATTCTTTGTTTTGTAGGCTCAGTAATTGCAGGTCCTTGAACTTTAAAATATTTACCGTCATAGTCAATTCTTCTGATCCTATCAGGCTCAGCAAATAGTGCATTAACTTTATCATAAACCAATGCATCATCTCTCCAGGAACTAAGCAACAAATCATAAACAACATCCAAATATTCGGTTGACTTGACATAACGCTCGTCATGTTCAGGTAATGGTTCACCATTCAGTAAATTTGGCCCTATGCTATTTAAATAACTTGAAACAATATTCCAACCAATACGACCATTAGATAAATGATCTAAAGAAGCGAGTCTTCTGGCAAAATGATATGGATGTTCACTAACAGTACTAAAAGTAATACCAAAGCCTATATTTTTGGTAACTACTGATAATGCACTAACCACCGCAGATGGATCAACTCTAGGAGCAAAAACTCCATGTTTAACGGCATCTTGCCAATTATCTGGACCTTTGTATACATCAAAGAAAGATAAATGATCCGCAACAAAAATAGCATTTAGTTTTCCACGTTCCGCAGTCTTAGCCAGTTCGATCCAAGGTCTAATGTCCCTGGTAAACTCTCTTGTTTGATCATTTGGTCTTTCCCAATTGGCTCTTGGGCCACCAGAGACCATTGCATTCAAAATAAGAGTCATTTTTGCAATATATTGTAAAACATTGTTAAGATTCAATAATATTTGAGGATCATTATGATCTTTTAATGTTTTTTAAGTATTTTCACAGATGCAGGTAATGATACCCTAAATAATAACGTACAGATTTGAATTGAAACTGTGTATTAATTATATTATAGAGACAGTCTATCGGTAAATTAAACCTTTTCAGTAATTATAAACCATTGAATAATTACACTTTCCTGGTCTTCATCTCCATACTAAGCCTTTTTCGGTGTGTTCATCTTTGTTTGCCTTAGACTAAGATGATTTTGTTAATCTAAATCATGCTCAAGCTAAAAATCATAATTCTTGCTTAAAAGGAAAATTACAATAGCAATTATAATAATCTCAAATATTGAGAAAACCAGACCAAATATGAAGCCAGCAAGATATTTTGATAATTGAGAAACTTGACAAACGTTTGAAGGTCTACTAAAGATCAAACCTCACTGACAGCACTACCTGCAGCAATTTTGCATAAGCCGGCAACTTTGAATCATGAGAAGTCAAATCACCTATCCAAGCTTGCCAAACAGGTACAACACCGTAAGAGGTAAACAGTAAGAAGTGTTTCCACCACCTTCGAATTTTAGAGTTATTTAGTATAGGGAATTAATCTTGTTTGCTAAATATTACTAAATCAACATAAAACAAGAGCAGAAATCAGCGATAAACAGTGTCCACCTGTCGGAATATATATTATATTCAATACTTAACAGAAATATATTGGTGAAAACGTAAGTGCTAATTAATGAGCAGACTTTAATATATTATTCATATAAATTGAAAATAATCCGATGATGGCAGTACTATTAATAGACATTAATTATGGAATACTAAAACCACATAATTTAGATCATATTATAATTAAAATATAACATTATTAATCAGAAGCTAAAGATCATCAATTACTTTCCTAGATTAACAAACAATTCAATATTAATTAATTCGAACTTTATTAATAATTATATATATAAAACTACCAAAAAATAATATAAACTGACAACATTTTTCTCATAGAACATTTCAACATAATTCAGATCAAACAAAAATTCATGATTCATTACAAACCTCTCCATAACTTGGATTTGATGACGTTAAATGTTTCGTGTAATTCAATATCATCACTTGATGGACCAACTTGGACAGTGTAATCACCCTTAACAGCACTCCACTTGTTTTCTAATTCATCAAAAAATGAGATTGAATCCTTCAAGGACAATTCAACTTCAGCTTGTTTAGTTTCACCTGCAGCCAATTCCAATTTCTTGAAACCCTTCAATTCCTTAACTGGTCTAATTACATCTGAAGAGTCATTCTTGGAAATATAAATTTGGACAACTTCAGCACCACTGATTTTACCAGTGTTGGTAACATCAACCTTCACGACCAAAGAATCCTTAGATTCATCAACAGCGACACTTAAGTTATCAAACTTGAAAGTGGTGTAGGACAAACCAAAACCGAATGGGAACAAAACTTGTCTTTGTAATTTTTCATAGTATCTGTAACCAACAAAAATATCTTCACCGTACAAGACTCTACCTCTTTCAGTATGGAAGTTCAAGAAAGCTGGATTATCAGAGAACTTAACTGGGAAAGTTAAAGATAACTTACCACTTGGATTAACGTCACCATACAAAACATCAGCGATTGCATTACCCAATTCGTTACCACCAAACCAAGCTTGCAACAAAGCTGGGGCTTTCTTGATCCATGGGAATTCAACAGGAGTACCAGATTGGTTAACAATAACAGTCTTTGGATTAGCTTCCAAAACTGCTTCAACCAATTCATTAGTGTAACCTGGTAATTCAATGTTCTTTCTATCATAACCTTCAGATTCCCATTCACCATTGGTACCAATCACCAAAACAGCCTTGTCAACAGACTTTGCTAGATCTGCAGCTTTAGCAATTTCTTGTTTAGCATCAATGACTTTAGCCAAACCAAAAGCAATAGCACCATTACCTTGAGCGTTGAAATCAATACCGTCTTTTTCAACAATAGTGAAAGTCTTACCGGATCCAAATTCAATACGAACCTTGTATTCTTTACCCTTTTCCAATAAAATCTTACCTTTTTCTTCAACAGTACCAGAATTGAAGAAGGATTCACCTTTGGTTTGCTTAGTTTTGTTGTCAACAACTAATTTATCGTCAACAAAGATTTGTGCAGTACCAAGAACAGTAACACCAAATTCATATTCAGCAGTATCTTCTGGAACAAAAATACCTTCGAAATCAGCATAGAATAAACCATCCTTAATAGCATCGTTCTTGTAATCGAACAAAATGTGATAAGAAAGACTCAAATCATATTCATCAAATTTGGTTCTCTTTTCAGCAGATCTTGGTTCATGGTAAAAAGAAACTCTGTAACCTTTTTCCTTGTTGGCAGGATTAATCAATTGTTCACCAAGAGCTGGTAAAGACAAATGGTTATAAGCACCAACGGTGTATGGTGGCTTTTCACCCAACTTGTTGGTAATACCTTCATAAGGAGTAACAGTGTAGTAAGGTCTTAAAGAAGCAGAGCCACCACCAGAGTAAACAGCAACTCTTGCATTTGGACCAATAACAGCAATCTTGTCTTCTTTCTTCAATGGCAAGACATTGTTTTCATTCTTCAATAGAACAATGGATTCAGCAGCAATTTTTCTCAAAAAAGCGGAAGTTTCTTTAGTGTTGTTATTGACATCTTCTGGACCATTTTCTTTGATACCAGTTTGAGCATTAATAGCATATTTGACCAATTTCAAAACACCTCTGACTCTATCATCAACATCATTATGGGATAATTCTCTTGAGGTTAATTGTTGACCAACAGCATCTTGAGTTCTGAATTTTGGAGGACCTGGCATTTCAATATCTAACCCATTTTCAATTGCTTCATTTATGTTGTAAGTACCAAACCAATCAGACATGGTAGTACCATCCCAACCCCATTCTTCTCTTAGAATGTCCTTCATGAACAATTTAGAGGTTGAAACATGTTCACCATTGACCTTATTGTAACCAGTCATGAAAGCCTTTGGATCAGCATGTTTAACAGCCAATCTGAAAGGTTCTAAATAAATTTCTCTTAGTGCTCTTGGAGTAATTATAGAGTCTGAGGCATTACGTTCGTGTTCTAAATCATTACCAACATAATGTTTGATTGTAGCAGCAATACCTTTTGATTGCATACCATCAACAATTTCAGCAGAGGCAATACCGGCCAAATATGGATCTTCACTAAAAGATTCGAAACCTCTACCACCATTTGGACCCCTTTGGATATTTGTGGTTGGACCTAAGATAACATGTGCGCTCTTATGTTTAGCTTCTTCAGCCATTAATTCACCAGCTTGTTTCAACAATTCAGCATTGAAAGTAGAGGCTAAACCAGTACCATTTGGGAAAACAGCACCTGGAACACCATTGAAGAATTTGGTACCACGAACACCGTTTGGACCATCACTGAATCTTAAGCTTGGGATGTTTAATCTTTCGACAGCAGCTGTGTGCCAGAAGTCAATACCAGCTAAAAGTGCAACTTTTTCAGTACTTGTAAGTTGTTCTAACACTTGTTCAACATCAAAATCAGACATTGTATGTTTTAATTGTAATTGTAGTTAATTTGGTTTCTAATTCAATGTGTACAAAAAACTTGAACTAGAAGGTGTGTTGTATTATATACTTTGGGGCATCGGTAAACTGGAACTCACCACACCGGAAAATCTTCAACAAACTGTGTCTTAATGCAGTAACATTTAACAATAAGAGGCTGTTTGTTTCTTTCTTGAGGACATCTTGGCTAACAAGCCATGAGCTGAATGCTGATTGGTTTGCTGTTTGAAAAATGTTCCAACTTCGAAAAAGAGTAAATCGTTGGTCACACCATACTTCTAAAGAATATTCTGGGGTTTAATGATGACGTTTAATATGCCATAATTGTCGGTTCAAACTATGGCAGCTCTAGACTATTCAGACCTTTTGTCGTTGCATTACGTATGATGCTGGAACGTATGACGCATGATGCATGACGCATGCACTCCACAAATCTTCCGATACCCCAGAATCAGGTGTATTTTCATACACCTTTTCAAACAGTTTCTTTTTTTTTTTTTGGACCTTTTTGTTCCGGAGTCTAATGGATCATCTTAAACTTTCTATTATTTTCTTATTTTGAAGACAAATTAATTTAGTCTTACAACCTAGGCTTGGCTCGGCGTTTATTGTATTGGTCTCAGAAAAGATTAAATCCGGTAGAGTAGACTGTCTTGTACAAAGGATAGCAAACACACTAAAAAAAACAAATTTTACCAAACTCAAGAGTGAACCGTATGCTCTAGTTTTAAACGTAGAATAATAGTGATATTAATAAAACCTTACTAGGTATGTATAGTATAGTATTATATTCCATGTACTTCTGTAAATCGTGCATCAGAGGACAGTCATTTATATTTTCTCCAGACGACGGCATCTTAAAACATTCAGAGACTTGATAGCCGTTTTAATGGAAAAATTTTCTGAAACACAAACAAGCAAGTACTTACAACGCAAAAGTTTTCGCGTTTTTACCAGCCGTGTATAATTTCTTCTTTCAAATGCTATAGTTATTTATTAACTTGTGTTGTGTAAAGGCTTTAATCTTACACTCAAAGGGTTTACACTATTGTCTTTTACAACAGAAAATATTTCCCCATACATTTGAATAAAGTGGAAGAACTAGTTGACACAAAAAGAAACAGACAAATTCCCACTTAGAATGCAAAGCAGGTACTAAAAGTTCCGTGGATGGCTGGACTTTCGATTTTCGCACTCGAAAATATAGTTCTAATTTTAGAGCTTCAAGTTACTATGCCAAAAACCGGCTCATCATTAGATGAGTTCAAGTCTGAATAAAAACACAGAATAACACAACCTCAAAACCAAAGTCACGAGAGAGAAGTATCCGAGATTTCATGCTTGTTTCTGTAGGAGAAAGGCTATACTATATAACTTTAATTTTCTAATCTATCTTGTTTCCTATTGTTATTCATACATAATTCTTAAAGAGTTTGAAAATAAACTATCAACATTAAATCTGAGACTCAGACTTCCAAGACCCAGGTTTTTCCGATGATGCATAACGTATTACTAAGGCTGACACATCTGTTTTTTTTTTTTTTTCCGGTAAGGTTTGTTTTTTTGCTTTTGCAATTAGTCCTCTTTGTTTTAAGTTTATTTCTATGACTTATATGATATTAGTTGATAATGAATGATATAAAAAAGTGCACTCTGGATAATAACATATATTCTTTTTCCATAGAGAATAGGCGCAAAGGCTTTAATACCTAGAGAACTAATTGCACATTTTCAAACTTCATAGTTCAAAAGCAAAAAACAATGGGACCATCAGTAAAAAAAAATAACTTGAAATAAATGACCCTAAAGCAGTTTACATAGTTCATATCTCTTTTTCAATTCCCCAATCTTGAAGTCTTTTAAGTATCGATGTTGTAGTTTTAGTTACATAGTCATGCATATTTTATTGTATGTTGTGTTTAGTCTCACCAGCTCTACACTTTCTTTAGAATGATCAAGACCCCCAGACTTTTTGCTGAGGGTCTATGATCATTGAAACTTTTCCGGGACAGATTGTTTGGACTTAGAACGGGCATACTCTTGCATCTAGTCCTCTGAAACTGATCACTTGCTGGAAGAATAATCTGGTTTAAACTCAATCTTACGGTTGACATCGTACAAACCTGGTGTGACTTGGAATACTGGGGTGCATTAATCACCCCAAGGTGAAGTAATATCCAGATCTATATAAATAAAACTCATATCCTCTATTATTTCACTTAATTTTGTTTCTTTTGTTATTTAATTCTTATAAAGTATTTTTTACGAATTATACACAAACTTTCAAACAGACTATAACAAATATTCATCATGGTGAGTTTTATAGTTGACGAGGCCAAGTTCTGGCATCATAATGAAAAACTTAATGATGAAGAAAAACAAAAACGTGAACAACAATTAAAAGAAGAGAGAGATGAAAATGGTGAAAACTTGAAGCACTATCTACCAGATTACCATAAGAGTTGGATAAAAGTGCCTCACTTGCTACATTTAAATATTCTAATGTTGATTATCTCTTTGACTTCAACAAACACTGGTTATGATGGTTCTTTGTTGAACGCTTTCCAATCTATTCCAGATTGGGTGGATGCTATGGGTAGACCAAAAGGTGCTGTTTTAGGTGCTATCAATAACGGTGTTGTCTTTGGGACTATTATTTCTTTCTTCTTTGCTGCTAAAATCTCTGATAAACTTGGTAGAAGACATGCTATTACTATTGGTAATGTTGTTATGGTTGCAGGTACTATTATCCAATCTTGTGCTGGTACTTGGTTAACTGTTAAAGAGGAAGAAGTTAAGTCTTTCAAAAACCAAAGAGCCTTTGGTATGTTCTTGGCTGCTAGAATTGTTATTGGTATTGGTAATGGTATCTCAACAGTTTCATCTCCACCATTAATGTCTGAATTAGCCTATCCAAGTCATAGACAAGCTGTCACCGCTTTCTTCAATTCAAACTGGTATTTAGGTGCCATTATTTCTGCTTGGGTTTCATTTGGGTGTCGTAACGTCCCTTCAAATTGGTCATGGAGAGTTCCTACCATTGTTCAAGGTTTCTTCCCATTTATTCAATTTTTCTTGATTTATTTGGTTCCAGAATCACCAAGATGGTTAGTTGGTAATGGTAGAAATGATGAAGCAAGAAAAATTTTATTGAAGTACCATGCTGGTAATGATGAAAGTGTTGGTGGTGCATTAGTTGATTTTGAAATGTCTGAAATTGAATTGGCTATTGAGCAAGAAAGATTGGCCAACAAGACTTCCTATAAGGATTTGTTTAAAACTTCAGGTAATAGAAAGAGAACTTGGTTGATTTGTTGGATTTCTATTTTGATGCAATTGTCTGGTAATGGTTTGGTTTCTTACTACTTGAACAAGGTTTTAAATTCTATTGGTATTACTTCTACTTCCCAACAATTGGTCTTCAATGGTGGTTTAATGATTTACAACTATGGTATTTCCATTATTATCAACTTATGTGTTTTCCAAAACTTCAAGAGAAGAACAGTCTTCATTACATCTGTCTCTTCCATGTTGGTGACTTATGTCATTTGGACAATTTTATCAGCTATTAACCAACAAAGAAACTTTGAAGATAAGTCTTTGGGTAAGGGTGTTATGGCTATGATTTTCTTCTACTACATTGCTTATAACTTGGGTTTGAATGGTTTGCCATACCTATACTTGACTGAAATCTTGCCATTCACCATCAGAGCTAAAGGTATTAATCTTTCTTTATTGACACAACAAATTGTTCAAGTTTACAATGGTTTTGTCAATTCCATTGCCATGGATGCTATTGAATGGAAATACTATATTGTCTACTGTTGTATCTTGGCTGTTGAATTAATTGTTGTCTACTTAACCTTTGTTGAAACATCAGGTAGAACTTTGGAAGAAGTTGCTGAATGCTTTGGTGAGGACATCAACCAATTTGATGTTGATATGCTAAAGAGCAAGGCCGAAGCTGATCACGTTGAACATGGTGATAACAGTCTAGATACTAGCTCCGCTGAAGATAAGAGCACTGGTGATCAATTGATGTCATCTTAATAATTTACACAGCTACAAATACTAGAGTACTGAATGATTTTGATAATTTTTGTACTATACTCCAGTCTACTCTGGTATCTTTTTGTTTATATAATTCATAATGTTAGATGTTATAATGAGATATGAGAAATTAATGATTATCATAAATTTATACTTAGAAAATAGCTTTGTAGAAACTTTTATTTCTCGAAGGAAGCACTTAATATTCATTATATTGATATTAAACTTTAATAATATTAATTCAGACGTTACAGCTAGATTCATGCAGGTCGATTAGTAGTCGACGTAATGGCTGTAAATTTCAACCTAATCAATATTAATGATTATTAACTAATATACTGTAATTTTTTTCATTAACATAGCTTACTATGTATACTCATGTAGGCTGCTGCGTATTGATCAACTATTTCTTTCATAGTCTAATTCAATAATAAAGTCCAATTAAATAAAGAGAAGATATAATGCTTTATATGTGCCTACTTCCGGACAAATTAATGGTCGGAACTCATTTATTGAATATAGAAATGCGAAAGATTAACTCTGCAAATAATAAACTAAAAATTAGTATCACAACAAGGTTACAAAAGATAATACTTTTGAATATTTATCCAAATGGTATCGTTTAACGATTTACCAGAAGAGATTTACGACATTATATTTTGTTATTTAGATGCTGCAATTATTCTCGATGGCTTCTTATCAATCAAATTCATTAAAGAAAGAGTATGCTTTGTTAATAACAGCGGTAGCCTTGGTCCTAGTTCTAAATTACAAGTGACGTCTTATGAAGAATTGTTAACCGGGACAGAAGCTATTAATTTAAGGTCAGCACTATTCTACATATTGATGGGTCCCTCATCACCATTTGATGGTTTCTTTGAAGTTAGTAACAAATTAATATCACTTAAGAAGGACATTGGTGTCCTATGGAAGTTCAAGAAGAGTGCGTTTTTTCAAAAAAGTAATAGAAGCTTTGGTTCCAGATATACTTATTCATCAGGTTATTCATCTGTTGAAACCGTATCAATTTTAGATTCCCCATATATGGGTGGCATTAGAAATCTTGATGCAATGGGTGGTAACTTGGAACTTTATGTTGCATCTTATGGTGATATACACGTTTTAGGAAGAAGTTTTGCGAATGAAAACATTTATTTCACTGTTGAGGAATCCCAAAAACCTTTATTATGTCTTTCTGTCTCACATCCAAAAATATCGCAAATGCTATACACAGAGAATATCACAACCTTAACCTTGCAACTAGGTGGAAGCACCAAACTGTATGCTTTAGAAAATTTAACGTCTAAAAAGTTAAGGAAATTGGTCTTACAACAAACAAATTTTCAAGATTCCCAAGATAAAGAATGCAATGTTATATATCGCCATTTGACCATAGAAGGGATAGTGGTTTTGAAAAATTGTAACTTGGTTAGCCTATCTGAAATTTTGTTAAAAAACGTCACAATATCTGGTATAATAAATTGTAATTTTCCAAATTTGGCCGCATTCTCATCAAAATTTCCAAACAAATATGTTTATATTGAAAAGGGAAGTACTATATCATCAATGGAAACGTCACCATCTTACATCAATTATGAAACAATAATTAATGATTTTAGATTCTACCAAAAATTGTTTGAACTGTTGGAGTTACCAAAAATTTTGATTCCACGTAAAGATGAAGCTCAAATCGTATCTGAATCTAATGATTTTAACTGTCAGGACGGTACAAAAATTGATTTGAGAGGTTATGCTCCACCAACTGATGCTCGTTTCATGCATGCCAGAGTTGAATGTTTTAAGGATTTAAGAGATTGTTTTTATGAAAAGGGTGATATCACAATGAGAAATATTATCACTGAAGTTAATGTGTTTAAAGAAATTAATATTAGAACTTTCAGTCGATCTGACAATGAATTCATTAAACAAATACCTACAGGTGCTTTCCCAAGAGTCACAAAAGTCAGCTTAATTTTATCTGAACGTGAACCTCCAAATCACCTCGCTGATATATCTAGAATATTTCCCAATTTAAAGCATCTTTCTCTAAAACAACATAACGAGGATGTCTTTGATCCAGAATCATTCAAGAAAGTGAAGTTTTCAAGAATGTTTATGATGCCTTTCTTAGCCAAATTTAATTTACAGATTTTTACCACTAATTTAGCTACGCCATCAATTATTTGTTTCCAAGATTTCAAAATTCATAGACTGAACTTAATTGGTGCTTCTTTATACAACATGATGGGCGGTCATTTCAAAATGACAATTCCACAAACAGTGAGGCATTTAAAATTAGTGGTTATGAGGTACAAAAAAGGTGTTATGTTCCGTAGTAATTATTATCATGACTCTGATTTCAAAGATTTGAAGGAATTGAATGATATTAATTTTGGTGCTTCAAAATTGAAAGTTTTGGATTTAGCTAATTTTCCTAATGAAGTTGTAATAAAATCAACAATGAATTATCTAACAAAAGTAATGTTAACAAACTCTAAAGTAACAGTGGAGTCAAAAATTCCTCAACAATGTACTGTTGAGAAGTAATTAGATTTGTATAAGTTGTTGAATTAAATAATGATCACTAAACCCGCATTGTATCTCTATGGAAACATATAATTTGACATGCATTAAATGAAGATTATTAAGAAATTACATAATCTTCCCATTTTTAGCCGTGTCTCACTTTTTTAAATGGTTTATAATAAATATATTAAAACAATACATTGAAATCCTCTCAACTCGATAGATTAAAGATAATAGAAGGCAGTGTTGAATTATTGACACACACATTATGCAAGTATGGTGAATAATTCTTGTTTAAAATGGCTTAAGAAAAAAGCTCCTAGCAAGATTCTTTGTCAACGAATCTGCAAGGCAACAATAAACTCCACCATTGCATTAATTTTTTGTCTTATACCAAAAGTTCGTGCTCATTTAGGTGGACAACCATCCATGTTGGCTTTGTTATCTGTTATGGTCCATCCTGGGAGAAGGTTTGGTACAATGATTGAAGCTACTTTATTTTGTACAACTGGTTTACTTCTAGGTAATGCGTGGGCTTTATTTGGTAGATTCCTAGCTCAAAGAGCAATTGGTTCTTCACATTTACATTTGAAAGATGTCGATCAATATCATTTGAATTACAAGAACTTTGAAGCAGCACTGGCTATTTTAGCAGTATTTGAAGTGTTGATGTTGTTTTTCCATGGTTGGATGAGAAGTGTTTCTCATAAATTTTTTGGAATTGTTTTCCCATTATTTCTTGTGGTTCATTTTGCATTCACAGATGACTTAAGTTTATCAGCTGCCATAGTTGTGGAAAATTATACTGTTCCTTTTTTTTTAGGCATTGCGTTATCATTGATGTGTAATTTGTTAATCTTCCCAGAGTTTGGTTCTTCATACCTAGGTAGATCCATTCTTCAAACTTTGAATGAATTACACCAAAGTGTTGATACTACTGTACAATTTTTTTGTACTTTAAGTGACAAACAAGATACACAATTGGATGCTTCTGTTGATATTTATACATCACCGCCATTAAATTTAGCACAAATAACTAAATGGAAAACTTCTTTAAGAGCCAAATTGAATTCTACCCAAGCTGTATTACAAGAATGTATCTATGAAATTTCATATTCATATGTTTCTCCATTACAATTAAAAGGTGCTATTGAAATTTTGAAAACTCAATTATCTTATGTGAATGCTTTGATTAATGCCTGTCAATTAGAATTTACAGTCCTTGTTGGAACTTCAAAACGAAATAACAAAACTTTATTATTAACCGAAGTTCTTGATAGAACAAGATTACCAATCTCAAAATTGAGTAAAGTTACTTCTGAAAGTTTGTATGTTATCAAATTGACAATTGCAAAATCTTATGATGTGGAATTGAATAAAGTCACTAAATCTGTCAACATGGACTTAAATGATGTGGATATTACCCAGGTGGACTTTAATGAAAAAATCAATGATCTAGCTAAAGCTATGGCTATGTTTGATTTGACATTTAGAGAAGAATTAAGTAATTTCAATGCTGAATATTCAAATTTGTTGACACCAAATGATGATATGTTTTTATTATCTTCATTCTTATTAAATTTAAAAGAAACCTCAAATGCTGTTTGCAACATCATGAAAGAAGCAAAAACTATATATGAATATAGAATCGAAAAAGAATCAAAAGGTATATTTGGTAGAACATTATGGTTCTCATTTTTAAAATCTGCTGATCAATTAAAAGGTTGGTTTGATGCTAATGTCAATGATCTTGTTAATGATAATGAAACTGCAACTTTAAATGGTGATACAAAATCAAAAGTTTATTTAGGTTCCGAAAGAGCCCCACCAGCAATATCCACAAGAAGTCGTCGTCGTTCATCAGTAGTTTCTGCAGATCTGACTGATGAGAAACAAGTGGCTGAACAACTAAAAGTCAACGATACTTCATCTTTACCACTCCATGATAAAATAATTATATATCCTTTGGATTTTTATCAAAAAAACAAAGAACATTTTAGATTTGGTTTCCAGATTGCAGTTGGTTTAATGGTGGCATCTTTCCCAATGTTTGTTCCAAAGGCTAGACATTGGTATATGGATTTAAGAGGTACTTGGATAGGTTTCGTGTGTATATTGGTTTTAGAACCACAAGTTGGTAGTACATTTTTTGTTTTCTTTTTAAGAGGTGTTGGTGTTATTAGTGGATCTGCCTGGGGGTATTTATCTTATGTTGCAGGTATACATCAAACAAATCCATATTTAGAAACTGTTGTTACTGCGATTGGTGCAGTTATAGGGTTTTATTTCTTTTTAGGAACACCATATGTCAAGGCTGCTATTATCGGTATTATTTCTATTTATATTGTGTTATTATCTACTGTTATTCCATCAGAAATTGGTGGGTCGATCTTGGTTAATTTTGGTAAAAGATGTCTAGCTATGATTTATGGTGGTGCTGTTGCATTATTTTGTCAGGTTTTATTTTTTCCTATCAAAGCTAGAGATGAATTGATTAAAGAAGTTTCATTTGCCATTGGTACTATTGCTAAATTACAACTAGTTTACGCTGTTAATTTAAATGGGAATGATGAAAAACTCAGTATGACTCAAGACCGTTATTTAAAATTCAAAGAATTATCTGATAGTGCCAAATCTGCATTAATTAGAGCAGATGCATATAGATCCAGTGCAAGAAAAGAACCAAGGTTAAAAGGTAGTTATAAAGAAATTGAACGTGTGTTTTATGAAATCATTTTCACATTACGTGAAATCCTTGATAGACTAGATAATATCGTTTTATTAAGACGAGCTAATGGGTCTGCTATTATCGAAGAGTTTAACTCAACTGTTTATCCATATAGAAGACAAGTTATTGGTGCTTCATATGATAGTCTGAAAGCTGTTCAATTTGCGCTTGTTACTAAACAACCCTTACCACAATATTTACCAAGTTCAAAGATTGCACAACAAAGATTGATTGCTAAAGTTGGTGAAGTTGTTAAACAGAAATACCCAAATACATTGAAAACTCCAAATTCAATTGATGAAGAAGAAGAAGATGATGATGATAGATCTAGTTTAGATAGTGAAAATGATGATGAAATTATTCTTTCAATTAGAGATAGAAGAGCCCCACAAGATTTCCAAAATGAAGAGTTATTAAAATCCAAATTTTTGAGTTGGAATGCCTCTACTGCTGCCACTGAAGAAGTCATTGATTATATTGAAGAATTACTGGAATTAACTAAGGTACTGGTTGGTGTTCATGAGTTCAAATATGGGTTTTTAAGTCGTTCTTTATACTCTGATTATGCAGCAAAAGCAGCTAGAGGGTTTAAAGCAGCTGTTGGTAACCATAATAGCCTTTCTAGTACACAAACCACTGTCAACAATAATATTAATTCAACAGCGGCAGTAATTGATGAAGAAATAACTTCTATTGCAGATGAAGAATCCATTAGTTCTAGTATTGCTGCTAATCCAATTCTAATTAATGCAGCAGACACAAGTGCTATTTCTATGGCTTCTAAGAGATCTAGTGGTAGTTTCAATGCAGGTATTTCCAATAATTTTAGAAAAAGAGTTTATTCTATTGGTGAATGGTTACATTCTGGTAGTTCAACACAAGATCAACAGCAACAAGAACAGTTGTATGAACACAGAAGAGCAAGTATTGAGGAGGGATTGAGCTCTGGATCACCATTTGATATCGATGAAGAAGAAGAATTACCAATGACATTAATGAGAGTGGTTAGTAGAAAAATCACTAGAAGGGATAATGAAGATGACGAATGATATGGGATATTAATAGAGTTTTTTATAGATATATACTAATCATATGACAATTGATTTTACAACTAATACAATGCTTTTGAAACAAAAAAAAAAAGTCGTACTGCATTTCATAAATAAGGTAATATAATTAATCAATTTCAATCACCTCTGGACTATGAACTTTTGGTTTGGGGCTATGATGGTCTTTAGCAGTATCTTTTCTCTTTTTACTTTTTGATTGTCTTAAAGATTGACCTTTACCTATGAATGTTTGTTGAGAAGCTGAATTATCTTCAAATGCAGATAAATCTTCTGGTTTTGGAGGAACATATGGGAACCCAAAAAATAATTGGCCATCAGGTAATGTTAGTGGTGCAGGTGGAATATCTAAACTCATATCAATTTCACTTATTTTAGTTTCTTCAGATTTATTTTTATTATTATTAGTTGGACGACCAGAAAGTTTTTGACCTTCACCACGGAAAGATGTTTGAGCTTGATTAGCAGCTTGAGCTAATTCAGTATATTTAATAGATTTAGCCATTGTACCTACAGAAGCTGAAGGATTTGTTGTTGGTTTTCTTTCAGCTTTTGCCTTTGCAGCAGCAGCTGCTTGTGCTTTATAGTCAGGTTCGACATACCCAACTGGAGGAGCAAAATCTGTTTCTAAATCTGTTTCAATAACACAAATACTCTTTTCTGATGATTCTGGTTTCACTTCTAAAACTTTGATTGCATATATCTTATCATTATAACTCACTTCTATTATATCATTAATTGTTAATGTGGAGAATTTTCTTAAAACGTTTTCTAAAACAGCTTTTGGATCTGATATATCCAAAAAATCCACAGATTGCGGTTCAATTTTAACAAATTTACCTAATGGAACATCAGAATTTGTAATTTTAATGATAGAACCAGGTTGTAATTGTAAAGTTGACATCATCCATTGAGGTAAATAGACACGACCTTCTTCAGCAACAAATTCCAACACACCAGAATGTGTCTTTAAACCTTTATCTTCATTGCTCAATTGAAATAACATTGGATATCTAATATGAAGCATAGTCAATCTATTTAAAGCACTTGGAGGTAAGAATATTTTACCACCAAAGTTAGCATCATCTTTTCTTGTAGAATCAGGCATCATAGCAATTGGATAGCATCTGAAATAATCTTCAAAATTTTGTGGAATATTCACATGGCCACCAAACCCAAATGGATTACCACCACCAAAACTAGAAAACATTATTGACTGTATGGATCTAATTAAGTGTAGTAAACATTAGTAGTTCATCTTTGCCACCAAGAACCAAAACAAAAAAAAATGTATAAAAAAACTTCCCAATTAGGTAAATATCCGTTTTAGGATAAATTCATTAAAATTGTGATTTTACAAGGATTTGAGTAGAATATTTGTTGAAATTGAATTATTTAGAGTCTATTTATATCAATTTTATATAATTATTTATTGTTTTCAAGATTTCAAGATTTTTAATTGATTTCTTTAATATCAATTTAACAGCTTTAACTTTTAAAAAAAAACTAATTTGATTGGAAATTGGAAATAACGAATTGGTATAGATAATTGAAAAGACATGGCTCCAGTTATATCACCACAAGTATGTTTAGCTGATATATGTTTGAAAATCATATTCAGATTCCATCATTAATATGTTTTATTATCAACTTAGCTTATC
>JAKTRJ010000121.1:0-26713 GCA_030579655.1 Liangdongia dryadoides | reverse complement strand
ATATGATGAAACCTTAGGTGAACACTGTACTCCAATTCACTTGGAAGTTGTTGACCTGGTCAAATGTTGAGATGGTTCATATTTTAATATTTTTTATATGACACTTTCTTTTTTTGCATGGTTTGATTTTATTTTAGCATTTTTGGGTGTTGGTTTTTTTTATTTATTTATTTCTCTTTCCTGTATATTATTTTATTAATTTTAGGTCATTTCTCTTATTTTATACTCCTCTCGTAAGTCAATATAAATTTAATTTTTCAATATATAGCGGACATTTATTTGGTCAATTAAAAATAATAATACAAGATCAGCAGTTCTACTGCATAAGGATAATCGTCTTTATTTATTAATAATACTTTTGATCCTTTACATACAACACATGTTTGAATAAGGGGAAGATTAGTGACCGTTTAAATAAACTTTTGGTGATTATTACGGCTTTCAAATATTCCGGTGATAACATCTTTAATCCCGGTCTAATTCCGATAGTGTCCCAACCGTTTTCTTTAAATTTTTCAAACTTTTGTTTGAAAATTGATGTTGAATGTTGTTGATAAACGAATATTAAACAGAAGTAGAACTTTACATTCAAAATGCCTGTTAAAGCTGTATTAAAGAAGCCTATCGCTCAAAATGGTTTACGTACCTTCATTTTACCAGTGAGTTTTACTTGAAGTTATTTTAAAATAATTTTTGTCACTAACTTGTTTTAATAGTGCAAACGTTTAGAAATTCGTTATAGTCCAACACATCCAACTTCTAGAGGGCTAGTTGAATACATTAAGAAAGATTTAAATGGGTTTGCTAAAAATCATCCAAGTATTGAGTTTGAAATCACCCCAAGAAATGGTGAGGCCGTTATCATTGGTCATTATGTCAATGGTAATCACAAGAGTATTTGTGTGAGTAAATTAGATACTCCTGAAATCCATAAGAAATTTGAATTGTTGAGAGATTCTTCTGGTGAACGTCTATCCAAAACTACACAAGTTGTGAAGAGTCTTAATGAAAGTGTCAGAGGTATCTGGTCTCCATTACATGAAAATCCATCTAATAGATGGAAGATTTAAGGGTGGTATCCATGCACACACACACACACACACACACACACAATAATCACTAATTACATATACAACCCTGTACATATATAAGTTACAAATTTACAAATTATTTTCATGTTCAAATCCAATAAATCATGTAATATATAAAAAAATATGCTATATATGCAAACCTGTTTTGCAATCTCCAAATAAATCTCTCTTTAATAATAAAAAATAATAAAAAATAATAATTGTGAATAAAAATTGTTGTATCAAAAGTGAATATAATAATAAGTCATAGAAGTTTGTAATTTTTTTTTGTTTGTCAAAAGTAATGAACGTTTAATTATCTCTGATGAGCTTACGTTCTCTTTCCACTCTTAATAGTACTGCTTGTTCGGCTTGAGAACGTAATAAAGTTTTGTCATCTTTGGAGATCAAGTCATCTTCATTCGCATGATCATTATTTTTAGCTGTAGATAAGGACTTATCCATTTTTAATAAAGTCATTGATTGTTTCTTTTTCAAAGACTTTACAGGAGAAGTAGACCTTGATCTTAATCTTGATGATGATTGAGAATGTCTTAATGGTGAACTTGGTGGTGTTAACTTTGGTGTTTGAGAAGAAAGTTTGACTGGTGAGAGTTGTGATGCATGTAGCTGTTGTCTATTAGAAGGTCTCAATGGAGATGTTGTAGTATTGGAATATCTTCTTGTTGGGGATTTAGATCTTGATCTAATACTAGCAGCACTTGGGAAAACATGGACCCCATTTTCAGTATCAGTTGTTGTTGTATCAGTAATAGTACTTTCTTCTTGTGATTCTTTAATGAAACCCAATTTTGAACTTTTCAAAGTTTCCAGTTTACTGATCATTGAAACTTTATAAATTCTATCAATTTGTACAATCTCACTCAAAATTGCTACATACTGCAAGATAATATTTGCCCTATCATTTTTGTTGAAAAGTTTGTTTGGTAACTTTGCAGCTCTCTGCTTCATCAGAATAGTTTTCATAACTTGAGTTTTAACTATTGGATCAACCCCATGTTCAAGATAAATTTCAGAATTAACTAGAGTTCTAATGTATTCATCATCAGAACTTTCAGGTTTTAATAATATAAATCTGTAATTGGCACCCAGTTGTACCTCATAATGACTTGTTGGAGCTCCACTTAAGACACATAAAGATCTAAATCTATTCTTAAACCAATCAATCAAAATTCGATGTCCATCAGACATCAACACTCTTTCAAATTCAGCTCTGTTATAAATAGCATCCAACTTTTCATTACAATACTCTGTGTTATTGCTATTTAAATTGTACAATCCATTTTCATCATTTATAAAAGCTGGTAAATTTTCGATATTTAGTCTTTTGAAAAGATATGCCAACGCTTTGACTTTTAAATTCAAATCGTCTTCAAACTCCCCTTCTATATGTTGTGGAATGGTGATGACATTTGTAGAGCTGTTTGGCCAAAGTGATCTTAAAAAGTCCATATCTAAACCTCAGGTCAATTAGCTCCTTTATATGCAAAAGTAACGATGGTTATTAAAGTTAAATGGGTGAACACACTAAATTCTTGAAATAAACAATAAGAAACTGCCCTTTAAACAAAATAAAAGAAGTTGTCTTATTGTTCGTAATAGTTGAAGATGTTTTAAAGTAAAGATAAATATTATACACCTGTTTCAGTTTCTTTACTCTATGCACTAAGTTTGGGTATGTTTTTTTAAAGATCCTTTATCGTTATTTGTTTACTTTTTACCATATTTAAGTATACACCGCCACATATACTGCCCGTTACAAAATTGCTTCTCACTAGCCACAGAGACGTTTCTTCATAGACTAGACAGAATGCACTAGCCACATCTTCCACAGACATTCAGGAACCACTTAGTACTAATTGGAGAACCACAAGGGTGAACAGAGTATAAGAACAACTCAACGAAAGAAAGCACAGAACTGGAAAGTAGGATATGTAAATATTCCTGAGATATTTACCAACCTATTGTTCCAACCATAATTTAACCTCGAAGTTAAACTGTTTTTTTAAGGGGTCCACCCTTCTGCTCAATCACTTTGAAGCTCGCATGAAGTAAAACGTGGTTACCTTAAAAAAGCATTGTTGATCAAAAAAATCTTGAAGATTTATGAAATGTGCATTTGATCGCACGAGTCAGACTAAAACCCATTTCAAGGTATATAATAAGTCCATCAATTCCCTAATTTAGTTTCGATACCAAGGTTTAACCAGTTTTTTCAACCAACTTTTAGTGATGTATCTACCTTTATTGACACTACTAGCCGTTGCTGAGGCCATCCCTGTTCAACAATACTACTTAAAACAATATCAACAAGAGGCTGTTGATCAGTACAATGTTTTGAGATTCTTGGGTACCCATTCCCCATACATTGCCAACCCAGGGTATGGTATTGATAGAGAAGCTCCAGCCCAATGTAATGTTACACAAGCTAATTTGTTATCAAGACACGGGGAAAGATATCCAAGTGAAGAGCAAGGTGAAGATTTAACTGATAATTTGGGAAGAATTATAAATGGTTCTGTCACCTTCAGTGGTCCATTAACTTTTTTAAACACCTATGATTTTAGTGTTGTTCTAGATAAAGAAAATTATGAAAAAGAATCCACAAAAGGTGTTTATGCTGGTGTTACATCCATGGCTAATTTTGGTGCTATTTTTAGAGATAGATACAACCATTTGGTTGAAGATGCTTCTAAACTTAAATACTATGCAGCTTCTTCTGATCGTGTTGTAATAAGTGCCAAGAACTTTGCTAAAGGTTTTAACAATGGAGTTGATGATGATAAAGTTGTTATTTTAAAAGAAGATGATGACACAGTTGGAGCTAATTGTTTAACTCCAAAAGATTCTTGTAAAGCTTACAAACCAGGTAAAAAAGTTAACAAGGAGAAAATCAAATCAGTCTCTGATCAATATTTAAAAGATGCTAAGGAAAGATTAAATAAATTATCTCCAGGTGCTAATTTATCTAAAGATGAAGTTTTATACTTGATGGAATTTTGTCCATTTGAATTAGATGTCCATGGTTCAAGTTTAATTTGTGACCTTTTCACTACTTCTGAATGGTTGGGTTATTCTTATGCAAAAGATGTTTCTTATTTCTACGAAAAAGGTCCTGGGAACAATGCTACAAAAGCTATTGGTTCTGTTTATGCTGAAGCTTTGTTGAAATTATTAAAAGGTGATGACCATAAATTGACATTATCTTTTTGTCATGATAGTGATATTATGATTCTAATGTCTGCTTTAGGTTTGTTTGATGTTGAAGGAGGCTTACCAGTTGAGTACCAAGATTTTGATGCTAAGTGGAAGGTTAGTGATATCGTCCCAATGGGTGCCCGTTTTATCACTGAAAGATTGGCTTGTGATGATGGAAAACAATATGTTAGATTTGTTTTAAATGATGCTGTTATTCCAATTCCAGGTCACTCTTCTGGTCCTGGTTATTCTACAACTATTGATGATTTCGAAACTTACTTTAACGAACACTTGAACGGTGAAACTTATGATAAAGTCTGTGATCTTGACTCAGATATCCCAAGCACTCTAAGTTTTTTCTGGGAATAATTGACTTATTCATCAAGATATTAATTTTTGTAGATATAGATAGTTGTTAATAAAATATATATTACACACAGGAACTTTGTAAAGCAAGATGAATCAAAATATTATATAAATAGTATACATTGTAGATGAATTAAAATATTATATAAATAGTATACATTGTAATGGATATATATCCCTCGACTCATGCCTTAACATCTTTTTTGTGGTTGTGATTATGCTTATGATTATGACCTTGGTGAGGGTCGGTTGCAATTTCTTCAATCTTATTTTCAAGTTTTTCCTCCTTTTTGTCTGGTTTTTCATTAGTTTCATCATCATCATCATCAAATCTTAACCAATCTTCAAAACCATCTTCAAATTCTTTTTGTAAAGCTTTTTCAATCTCCATCAAATTCTTCTTGGAATTTATTATCTTATTGAAAGTAATAAATTCTTCATCATTCAACAAACATGAATCCAATAGCTCAGTTAGTTTAACTTTATCAATAGATAAACCAATTAAAACTAATTCTTGACGTCTATCACCATGCTTACCTTGGAAGTCTTTCTTAATCATAGCAACAGCAGCTGGATCTTCAGGCCAAAATTCTGGACCAGTAATAGCAAACCATGGAATTCCACCTTTGATAGTTAACATTGCACCTGCAGAACTCCATTCACCTCTTAATATGTATCTTGAGGCTAACCAGAAGAAACCTTTAGAACGTAATAATGGACCAAAAGGTGAATTTTTCTTGTTTTTAATAATTTGTTCACCAGATAATTCTTGTTCATCATCTTCATCATCATCATCATCACCTTCATCATCTTCTTCATCACCTTCATCATCTTCTTCTTCATTATCCTCTTGTAATTTTTCTTGAGCATTTTGGTCATCATCCATATAAGCATTTTGTTCAATAACATAAAACTTATCTCTGATGGTTTCATATAATCTTCTTGGATGGAAAGGTCTTCTTGCTTTATAGACAAAGTTATTAATACCATATTCTTCAGTTTCAGGTTTTGGAGCCAATCTATTTGATTTATTTTCACCCCAATGACCTTCTCTAACAGTCATTTCTTTAATACTTTGTAACCAACCAGCAGAACTAGCAGCTTTTTCAAAATCATATTTACCAGTATTTAAAATTTCTTTTAAATCAACTTTACAATAATCTGCTTTTAAAATCTTAGCAACAGGATTTAAATTTTTAATAATTTTAGTAATTTTAGCTTGAGTTTTTTTACCAACTGAAGAAATCTTATTAACAATAACAACATCTGCAAATTCAATTTGATCAATCATTAAATCAGTAATTGTTCTTTCAGTTTCACCTTGACCATTATCACCAAATCTATCAGCTAAGAATTCAGTTGTTTCAAAATTAGAAATAAAATTAACAGCATCAACAACAGTAACAGTAGTATCAATAGCTGCTAAATTATTTAAACCACCAATATCAATGATTTCTTTTAAAGTTTTTAATTCACTTTCATCAATACCTTGAGCAGCTTGAGCAGCTGGATCTCCTAATAAAGCTTCAGTAAATTCAGTAGTAAAAGTTTCTGCAACTTGCATTGGTTCAGAAATACCAGTACTTTCAATAACTATATAATGGAAATCCCCAGTTTTTGCTAAATTAACCAATTCTTCTAATAAATCACCACGTAAAGTACAACAAATACAACCATTTTGTAATTGAACTAATTTTTCTTCTTTTTTTGTAACTTTATGATCTTGAATTAATGCACCATCAATATTTAATGAAGACATATCATTAATGATAACAGCAACTTTCATACCATGATTACCAGTTAAAATATGTTCTAATAATGTTGTTTTACCAGAGCCTAAAAATCCAGAAAGTAAAGTAATTGGAATAGCTTTACCAGAAAGTTTTTTTTCATCGGTTGTACTAGTCATAGTGAAATGTTATAATTTATAAAATTAATAAATTATTAAAAAATAGAATAACAGATTAAAAAGAAAGAATAAACATTTTATTTATACAAAGCATTTAAATTGATCTTTTTCAAATACAACTATAATAGTTATTCAATTTGAAAAAAATTTTCACTTTAACATCCAAATATATGATGTACACAGTTGCTTGATCATAACGTACATATGTATGTATACAAAGAGGCATTTATGCTTATGAAAAAGAAAATTCTTATTGGACAATAATGAGATGAGATCTCTTTTCATAACGCCAAAGGTCGGTTTCTGCAATAATTTGAGTTCTTTTGAGCCAAGTACCTTATTGGTTGCACCTTGATAGTGATGAATTATCATGGTACTGGTATATGCATAGTATTCTTAATGTTGCATCCAACTGCAGGATATATACATTTAAAATTTTATGAATAAAATATGTATAATTTTTTTTTTAGAAATAAACACTTAAAAAAAGTAAGCTTAAAAAAAAAAAAAGTATAATGTAAGCTGATTACAAAGTCTCATCATCTTCTTCTATATATTCAGCATCTTCCATAATATCTTCTTCTTCATATTCTGGACCTCCTCCGTAATGACAACCCCATTCTTCAAATGGATCTTCAAATAACAGTTTTAATCCATTTTCAACTTCAATGTAAGATCTAGCTTCAAAAACTAATTTTTCAATAGCAAATAATTCTTCATCATTAACCAAACATTTATTTAATTCTTGAGTTATTGCATCTTTATTTAAAAATAATCCAATAAAAACAATTTCTTGACGTCTATCTGCAAATAATTTACTCATTAAATCACCAGTATTATAAACATCACTATTTGCATCATATTGACCAGTCATTGAGAACCATGGATTACCATTTTTTAAAGTCAACATTGAACCAGCAGAACTCCATTCACCTTTAATTAAAAATCTTGATGCTAACCAAAAAAATCCTTTTGAACGAACCATTGGAGCTAATGGAGAATTTCTTTTATTTTGTAAAATAATTTTTGAATCAGTTTCATGAATAAAAGAATCTTCAATAACTATGAAAAAAGTTGTTAAAAAATTATATAATCTTGTTGGATGGAAAGGTTTTTTAGAAACATAAACAAAATTATTTAAACCATATTCTAAAACACTTTCATGTTGAGTTTGTGGTTCAGTTCTTCTTTCAATTTCTTCTTCAAAAGATTTTAACCAACCTGGAGAATGTATAGCTTCATTAAAATTAAATAATCCAGTATTTAAAATTTCTTTAATATCAATATTACAATAATCTGCAAATAAAATTTTTGCTTTAGGATTTAAACCTTTAACAATTTCTTGAATTTTATATTTTGAAATTTCATCAATCATTGAAATTTTATTAATAACAATAACATTTGCAAATTCTAATTGATCAACTAATAAATCACTAATAGTTTTTTCTGGAGATTCACCATTATCATCTTTTGCAAAATCAGTAGTTTCAAAATTTGTAACAAAATTAAATGCATCAACAACAGAAACACAACAATCTAAAGTTGCAATTTCTGATAAACCACCAAATTTAACAACATTTTCAACTAATTTTGTACTTTCATCAGATTTATCTAAAGAAGTATACATATGATTTAACATTTGTGAATATTCTGGTGTAAAAGTTTCAGCAATTTGCATTGGTTCAGAAGCACCTGAACTTTCAATAACAATATATTGAAATTGTCCTTCTTTTGCTAAATTTGCTAATTCTTCTAATAAATCACCACGTAAAGTACAACAAATACAACCATTTTGTAATTGAACCATTTGTTCTTTAACAGTAGTAACTTTATGATTTTGAATTAATTCTGCATCAATATTAACTGAAGCCATATCATTAATAACAACTGCAATTTTTAAACCATGATTTGCTGTTAAAATATGTTCTAATAATGTTGTTTTACCTGCACCAAGGAAACCTGATAATAAAGTGATTGGAAGAGCCATTTTACTTATCTTCTTATTCTTTTAAATGTTTCTGTATCTAATTGATTTCCCCCAAATGCAAAGGTGCCAATGTGACAGTTTAAATAGGGTGCGGTGATACCTTGTTAGTTAAGATAATTAAAAACACTTGAGGTCTTCACTAAAAAGTTTTTATCAATGAATATTCACTTTGATAGTTGTAAGTGATCATCCATATGACATCACTTATGATTAAATTTGTTGTGGTTATGGTTATGGTTATATAGTAAAGATTAGCCGCTGAGGTTATCATAAAATAAAAGTATCACATAATAAATTAAAATAAGGATGTAATTCTTTGTTAATTAAACAATATAATGTTCTTCTTTAACTCAAGATTATAATGGAATTGTTTCCAATTTAAGCGCCCTGTTTAATCTTGTTATAATGTAGCTTCAGCCTTTTTTTTTACTTTTTAAAGCTTTTAAAAACATCACGACAATATAAACTATACAACGAAAAACATTAAAATGGATCCATATCAAATGAAACCAGATGTCACTTCTTTGGATGATGATTTAAGACAATTAAGACAATCTAAATATGATACTCAATTAGCACAACAAGCAAAACATTGGATTTTTTCTATAATTAAAGAACAAGAACCATCAGAAGATTTAATACAAGTATTAAAAAATGGAGTTGTATTATGTAAATTAGTTAATAAACTTAATGGTTCATCAATAGTGAAATATAAAGATTCTAAAATGCCCTTTGTTCAAATGGAAAATATTTCACAATTTTTATCTTTTGCTAAACAATATGGTGTTCCAGTTGATGAACTTTTTCAAACTGTTGATTTATATGAAGAACAAGATATTGCTAGTGTTCTTCAATCAATTGTTTCATTATCAAGAAGTGCACATAAAAAAGATTCTTCAATTCCTGTAATTGGTCCAAAATTAAGTGAAAAAAGACCTCCTGTAATACCAAAGAAACCAAAACATTTAACTAATAATGGATGGAGTACTGTTGAATATGGTTACACAGGGGGTGCTACACAATCTTCTGAAGGTGTTGTTTTTGGTCAAAGACGTAACATTACTTAGATTTTTAATTTAATATACATGATAATACACTTTGATTAATTGATGCTGAATTTTGTTCTAATTCAATAATTTCCCCTACATATCTTTCTAAACCTTTTGGAATATCACTCTCCAAATCATCATTTACAACTAAAATCAATTCAGCTTGTAAATGTTGTACTACTGACCAAACACCTTGAAAAGTATCACATTCAATAATTTTATATTGTAAATTTAAATCAATTGGTTCATTTAAATCATTAATTTCAATTCCTGGAGGTATAACAAAAACAACATCACTAGTTTCTTTTAATATATCATTTAAAGGTAAATTGGACGTTATTATTGAATCTGTTAGAACTATAGTTATTGGTTTTGATGTATATTTTTTTGATTTAGTGGATTTGTTTGTTTTATCATAATCATTGGAAATTAATGAATTATATAATGCAAAAGATCCAAATCCAATTAAAACTAAACCACCAATTATTCCCCAATTCTTATATTTTTTATAATTTTTATTGAAATCCATGAACTATTGATTTTTATCCTTGTTTGATTAAATTAAAAGTTCAAATGGAGATAAATTTTTAAATTAAAACAACAACATTTGAGATAATTATGACAACAATAGAAAAAATAAATAATACAGATTTCATATTTTCAGCATCAACACATTCATTAAATCATATATCTAATGTGTTAAGTTCAATTACACCAATTTCAACTGAAGTTTTAGTCGTTATAAATCAAGATGGTTTAACATTTATTGCTGAAAATTCACATGTTTGTAGAGTAGAATTAACATTTGAAAAAAATTTATTTAATATATTTGATTATAATTTTGATCAAGATGTTAAATTTACTTTAAATATTATTCCATTAGTTGAAAGTTTAAGTCTTGCTTTAAAAAATAATGATTCATCAACAATAAATATTGAATGTACAATTTTTTATAAAAATAAAGGTGAACCTTTTATTTTAATATTTGAAGATAATAAAATGATTGAAAGATGTGAATTTCAACCAATTATTAATTTAGAATTAGAACAACATAATTTAGGATTTGATTTAAATTTAAATGAATTAATTTTAGAAGGTTTAATTAAAGCTGATGTTTTATATGATGCTATAAAAGATTTAAAAGATATAAATTCTGAAGAAATTTTTATTTATGCTTCAATTAATAATAATAATAATATTAATATTAAAAATAATGCAAAATTAGCTTTAATTTCAAAAAGTGATATGGGTTTATCAAAAATTTTTTTACCTAATGAACGTTCTATATTAGATAAACTTGAAATTTTTAATAAAGATATTGATATAAGTTGTTTTAAATTTTCAATGTTTGATATGATTTTAAAATCAATTAAATTTGCATCAAAATGTAAATTTCAAAGAGATGAAAATGTTTTAAGTTTAAATCTATTAAGTTTACATGGTAATGATTTACCAAATAATTATATGGGTACTATTATAGATTTTAAATTATTACAATTAATTGATAAAAATTATGAAATGGAATCTATTATTAAAAATTTAAATGAAATTAATACTTTAAATAGTGTGGAGGTAAATGGTACTTATACTTCTTCAAACGTTTTAACAAAACAAATTCCTATTAATGATACAAAGACTAATGATAATGAAGATGATCAAATTCAAGATTATGGTGGTATTGATATTCCAATTTTTTTATAATATTTGACACAATTATGCATAAAAATTGAAAATATCAACGTAAAATATCAAATAAATCTAAATAAACAATCTACATTATTAATTGTAACTTTTTAAATCATTTTATATTATACAAATGACTTATGACACTTATTGGTTAGCAAAGTGTTCCAACAAGATGTTACGTTCTGGAGAATCAGCACCCCAGTTGGTGATGACAACAACAGAAGCACCAACAACCTTTCTGGCGTTACCTTCTCTGTCGATCTTACCTAGACCAGCCCATTCACCTAATAATTTAGCATCAGAAACCTTGATTAATGGAACTTTTTCTTCTGGTTCGTTACACAAAGCTTCAACCAAAGTAACAATGGAGGTTTCAGTAACAGAGTCACACAAGACAGCTAATTGAGCTTCACCCTTGGACAAAGCCTTAGAAGATTCTCTTAAACCTCTAGCTAAACCATCATGGATTAAAGCAGTTCTTAAAACAGTCTTTAAAGCATCTTCAATGGTGACTTCACCACTTTCTTCAATGATTTCTTCGACTTGTTCGACTTGTTCGACTTGTTCAGTGTCAGACATTTTGTTTTCTAATATAATAATGTGTTAGACTTCTTCGTCAGTGAATAAACTGCTCAGTACTATACTTTTTTTAAAATGTAATAGGTACACTAGACACCTAGTTTCAAGAAATTTTTCACCGACATCAACAAAATTGGGAGGGGCAGCATAACATCAAGTAAAAAATATGACTTGTGACTGTCATCCGTACACCATATTTGATAACCCTAAAATACCCTAATAAATAAGAAGAAGAAAATAGTAAGAAGGATATAAACCCTTTTAAAAAAATAAAGACAATATCACCTGAATCTCCATTTATCATTAACAATTTAATATACTTTCTCATTTCTATTCTGTGATCTTTACACCATCTAGATATGTAGTTCAACCACTGCAAGAATTACACGTGACAAGTGGCAGGCCTTTGTTCAACATAATTAAGCTTTCAAACAACAACAAGTGCTGAAATTATTAATTTCGTATCTTACTAGCTCATTCATATACACTCTCTAAAATTACTAAATTATTGTATAAGTTAACGCCACATTTCACCAAAAGAACGATTTTGATGAACTAAAGTTAATTAAACTACGGTTACTTTTATGCATTCTTGCATTTTTGTTTATCGAATTCAAACTTTCCAAGTTATGCCCGATTCAATCGTTTAAATGATACGCAGGATCTGGATAGAAACAAATATACAAATTCCTTGTGTCAAAATAAAACATTAAATTAATATTAAAGGACAACGAAGAATTATATTAGTCAAACAAAAAGTAGAAGTAGTTCTATAAAAATAAAATATTAATTAAAACAAAAAATAAGTGTGTTAAAATATGTTAAGTTAAAACTCATCAACATGGAAATCAGTGCTTTCATCAAAGACTCTTGTTGCTTCTTGTCTACCAGAAGAAGATTCCCATGGGAAAATTGGTGGTGGAGCAGGTCTTGATGGTTTCTTCTTTTCATCAGCATTTAAATCAATGTTCAATTCATCCCATTTATTATCAACATTTGGAACAGTTAATAAATGAGCTTCACCTTTAGAAGAAGAATCTTCAATTGGTTTAACATCAGTAATGGAAAAGATTTGACCAGCAACTTTACCGAAATAATATTTGTTAAATACACTCCACCATTTACTATGTATATCAGAAAGTAATTCATAACCTTTACCAGAAGTAGAAGCTGCAAAAGAAGCAGAATCTCTTGATAACCAAGGCTTATTTACACCAATGAAATGAACAACTTTGATATCTTTTAAGAATCTTTTAAAAGCTGGAATATATTGATAACTTGCAGAAGGTGTAACATTAAACACAAATGGTAATCTTTGCCATTTATTTAAAAAATACTCATTTAATAAACCTTGATCAGCACCATCAAATGAGGATATACTTCCAGTTTGAATAGCATTCAACAAATCTTCAAAGATTGACTTCTTTGGAGTAGTGACAAAAACACCAGAATTAAAAATATCTGGCCAACCAGCATCAGGAGCAGCTGCTATTAAATTATCATTTTCAAACTCCAAATCAAATAAAGATTCAATTGATGCAATTGGTAAAACATCACTATCTAAATAGACAACTTTAGAATATTGCTCTTGAGACCAAACTTGAATCTTAGTATAAGTAGAAACTAAATCCAGTCTACCTAAATCAGATAATTCATTAAAAGAAGTACTTACAATTTGGTTGACTCGGATGATATCATCATAAACTTCTTTTAGCAATTCAATAGCATCTTCAGAAACATTTGAAACCAAGATTGCCAATTTTCTAGAAGTACCTAATTGTTTCAAAGATCTAGCTAGAACTAGAGAACCTGGTAAATAACTATTGTTGGTTAAAACAGTAATATAAGCTTGAGTAGACATTTGTTTTGATTCTTATGATTGATGGATGATAGGTATTCAAAAATATTTCTAGGGGTTAAAAGAATTTAACCACAGGAAATAAATAAAAGAGAAAGTTGTAGTTATAAAATTATCAAATATAATAACAAATAGCTGTGTTCAAAAACAGTAAGCAACAATTATATATATTGAACTAATTGACTTCTTTGTCTTTGATCTTAACAAAAACAATCAAAACAAGAACTTGTCATTAAAACATCTAATTTTTGTCTCCCTGCACCTCCCGCAAAAAATACATCGGTACGTACCACAAAGCGTAAACAAAGAAAGACATTAAGCTGCAGATTAGGAATTTAGGAGAAAACTAAAATATCACTAGCTACAGCTACAGCAATTAAACTTGATCAAATAAAAGTCCTGCACATTTTATTTATTGCTAACAAAGTAAAACTAAATAAACTAAATAAAGTAAAAAAGTAATGATATGAAAATGGGGTTTTGAGATTGTATAAAAAAAAGTTGTTATTGGCATTGCAAACATGTATAAGTAAGTAAGAAAGTAAGTGTGTGCGTATGTCTTGTCATTATCAGAATTTAAAACCAAACCATTTAAATATTATAAAATAGTAATAAAAAAAAAAAATAAACCCATACAAATAGCAGCTGCTTGAATCAAGCTCTCTTGGTAGTACCTGCAGCTGATTGAGACAGATTAGCAGATTGACGAGAACTTGTATTTGCGTTTTCTTTCAAAGTTGTCAATTGTTTGGATCTAAAGTTTTCATAATGTATAGTGGCTGTAGTTTCTATCAAATCTTGTAAATGAGTTCTAGTTAAGAAGTCTCTTAAATAGACAAATTCTGATTGATTTATATCTTCAACGTTGATTGTACCCCATCTAGTTCTTCTACCTCTAAAAGCTTCACCATTGATTGTAATTTCAGTTTCAGAACCAATAACGGCAAATGGAATGATTGATTTGATACTGTTGTTCAATTCAACTTCTTCTTCTAACAGATCTTCAGTATTATATGGGTAAATGTTCAAGTTATGATATTGGAATTCATTTTGTAAAACTTTTCTAAAATTTTCACGTTCATCCAATGTTAAAGTATCAGCCTTAGCAATGATTGGAATAACATTAGCAATTTCACTTAATTTCTTCAAAGCAATGACATCAACAGCACGTAAACCAATGTTGTTAGGTTGAATAAAATATAAAACAGCATGGACTCTAGTATCATGAATGAATTTTTCACGTTGAGCAGTCAATTCTTTTCTCAAATATAAAGAATATTGTTCCTTAATGTACTTAACAATTGGATCCCAACATTTATCGTTATTTATTTGGTCCCCAAAACCTGGAGTATCAATGACGTTAATGTTCAAACGAACGTTATTTTCAACTAATTGATGTTCAGAGACTGAAATTTCTGAAGTTTTAGAGATTGGCTCTGTAGCACTCTTACGACCTTGAGAGTCGATTAAATGGGAAGCAAATAAAGTGTTGATCAGAGTAGACTTCCCTAAACCTGAATAACCAGCAACCAAAATGTTAAATTGGAAACCTCTTTTCAATAGACGGTGTTCAATTTGAGTAGTTATAGTATCGAAACCAACATAAGAAGTTGGTTGGGAAAAATTGTTGACAGCTGTGGACATTATTCTTTTGCTCTATGGTAGACTGATGGTTATATTGATCTAATCTTGTGGTCAAAAGCACTTGCTTGATCTAATGGATCTGAGTTTGTTTTTGTTTTTAAAGGAACCGACAGAATTTACAATTCCAACACAAAACGACGCGTCGCCAAAAATTTGGATTTTGTGAAAGTAAATGCGGTCGGGGCAATATTACCCGGATTTCACTTGGAAAGTATGTGTTAAAATTTTAAAGTAAAGTAGTATGAAATGTTTAATAGAATTCTAATAATATGATAACAACTTCCATATTAAAATTCACCTTTAATCACCTATAATTATCCTTTTTTTCCACTTTGCTTATGTGATTGCTTAATAAGCATATCACATGACCCAAAAATTTCCGGATTTGTAAAATGTTGTTGAAAATTAAAATTGTTGATGAAAAATTTTGGTTTATGATAACTGTAGTAGTTATTTGTTTAATAGGTGAATAAAGAATTCATTATATCAAAATGTCATTAGCACTAAACCTTGGTAGATTAAGTGGGTTATTGCCACGTCTGCCTGAAATCACATTAAGAATACCGAATCCACTAGCCTCAGCTGCTCCAACAAATACATCAACATCTACAACAGCAGCCCAATCTTTTAGACAAAGAGTTCAAGATTATCTAGATTCTCAAGAAGAAAGTGAACCATTTTTCATTGATAATGGTATTTTAAGAGCTGCTCCAAAGAAAAAAGTTTCTCATATGAAAAGAAATAAAAAATTATATGGTCCAGATCGTAAACAATTAAAATATTTACACAATTTAAATCGTTGTCCATCTTGTGGTCATTATAAAAGAGCACATACTATTTGTATGAACTGTTTCCATGAAATTAGAAGCTTGTGGAGATCTGATGCTGCTAAACAAGCCGCAGAAAAACCTAATCCATTAGCTGATCTTGATGAAGTTGATAAAAGAGTGTTGTACCCTGGTAAATATGAACGTGATGAAGAAAGAAAATTGAGAGATACTACTTCTTATGTATTGCGTCATCCAAATACTTTACCAGCTAAGGTTAAGAATCCAGCTAAACCAGTTGTTATTGAAGAAACTATTGAAGCAAAGCAACCTGAAAAGAACTGAATGTAATTCATCATTACCATCCACATGAATGTAAATAGCAATCTTTTATATACACATATTTAAAGAAAATAAAGTACAAATTATTATCAAGACTGCATTAGTATTATATATTAAAATATATAAGGGGAAAGTTTATTTTGTCTATGGTACAATTGTCTAGTTTACTCATATGGCTCTACATAACAGTACAAGAGACAGAACAACCAGCTTCTTTCTCCTTCTTTGTAGTGGTGGCTTGTTCTTCTCTTGATTTCTTAGCATCTGCAGCTTTTTTAACTGGTTTAGCATCTGCAGTAGCACCAGTAGCAGCAGCACCAGTAGCAGCAGCACCAGTAGCAGCAGCACCAGTAGCAGCAGCACCAGTAGCAGCAGCACCAGTAGCAGCAGCACCAGTAGCAGCAGCACCAGTAGCAGCAGCAGATTTATCAGCTGGTTTAGAAGAATCATCCTTGGATGTTGTAGCATCAGTGGCATCTTTAGATGATAAAGTTAATCTTTCAGCAGAAGTAGGGAATTTCTTTGCAGTTTCGTAGAAAGATTTACCTTGAATAGTTGCAATTGATAATTCTAAATCAGTTGGAGTTCTGGAACCATCACCACCAGCAAAAGTACCAGCACCCCATGGAGAACCACCATGAATTTCTTCTAAAGTGGTAATTTCTGGGAAAGCATTCTTGTAACCTAATGGAACGTAAATAATACCATGATGGGTTAAAATAGATAAAATATTTCTAACAGTTGCTTCTTGACCACCACCTGGAGTACCAGTAGAAACAAAGATACCAGCTGGTTTACCATATAAGGCACTTTTAGCCCATAAACCACCTGTAGAATCCCAGAAAGCAGACCATTGAGCTGGTAAAGTACCGTATCTAGTTGGAACACCAAATAAGAAAGCATCATATTGGGTCAATGTTTCAGCAGTAGCAATTGGGATTTCAACTGGTTTAGGAGGAGCACTAATTAAAGCTAAAACTTCTTCTGTTAAAGTTTCAGGAATTTGAAATAAATCAGCTTCACCACCAGCTTCTTCAACACCTTTCTTGATAGCAGTAGCTAAAGAATTGATGTGACCATATGTTGAGTAAGAAATAATTGCAACTTTCATTGTAAACGAAGGTCAATTGTATATAATATGAATTTACAACCTTGAACTTGTATTAAGATAAATGTAAAAAACTTTGTAAATAGGTTTTTACTTGTTAGTAAAGATTAGCAATAAATACAAATAAATGAGCAATTTGAGAAATTTTAATAATACGTTAGTAAAATCCTTAATCTTTATTCATCATCACTAATTGGGATTTTGGCACATGTTATGGGTTGCTAATACTTAGTAATGATTACAAAGGTGTTTTGTGCATAAGACGTATAAATAGGGGATTACACCTAAAAACAAAATAATAGTTAATCTCTTTAATCATCTTAATAAAATATACAATTAAAACACAATGTCTCAACCAAGAGTTGCAATCATTATTTACTCATTATATGGTCATGTTGCCAAATTAGCTGCTGCTGAAAAAGCTGGTGTTGAAAAAGCTGGTGGTATTGCCAAAATTTTTCAAGTTCCAGAAACTTTAAACGATGATGTTTTAAAGTTATTACATGCTCCACCAAAACCAGATTTCCCAATTGCTACTCGTGAAACTTTGACTGAATACGATGCTTATTTGTTTGGTATTCCAACCAGATATGGTAACTTCCCAGCTCAATGGAAAGCTTTCTGGGATGCTACTGGTGGTTTATGGGCCAAGGGTGCTTTACATGGTAAGCCAGCTGGTGTTTTTGTTTCTACTGGTACTCCAGGTGGTGGTCAAGAAGTTACTGTTTTGAACTCCTTGTCTACTTTAGCTCATCAAGGTATCATTTACGTTCCATTAGGTTACAAGAATGCTTTCCCACAAATTACATCTTTTGATGAAATTCATGGTGGTTCTCCATGGGGTGCTGGTACTTTTGCTGGTGGTGATGGTTCCAGAACTCCAAGTGATTTGGAATTGGAAATTGCTGAAATTCAAGGTAAATCTTTCTACGAAACTATTCAAAAGTTTTAAATTGAGTTTTTTAGTTGTTTGATATGATTAAAAGTCAATATAGATAAATATAAATATGAACTGTAGATGGTAGATTAATTGAGTAGTCTTTTGGTTTCAAAGGCTTTTAAACAAAACAGTTTAAAATAAGTATACCACCTTTCAGATTAATGCATCTCTTAGTTAGAAAGGGTGTTAAGTCCATTGTACTGGGCACTACTAATTAAGTATGTTGCTTGTTTGTTTTAACGTCAACCTTCACTAGCAATAAAATTTAACCACTATTATTTAACTCTAAACATGCTTAAGTAACAAATTACGTAAGAAGAAGAACTGAAAAATCTCGATAGCTAGTTAGTAAATGTCTAAGTGAAATAAACAACAATAAAAAGGTTTAGTTAGACAGAGAAATAAAATGAGTGAAGTGTTGGACCAAATATTGATGGAAGATGTAAGTAATTAACAACAGGTTGTTTATGGATTTAAAAGCTAATTTTTAGATCGCAAGATACTGTCCCCAAAAATTTATGAATTTACACCAATGTGTTTCTCAAAATCATGAAAATCCAAACAATTGTTTTAAAGAACAACAAGAGTTATCAAGTTGTATCAAGACTGAGTAAGTAGTTTTTAACAGTTAGATTTTTCTTGTTAATTAACGATTTAGAATTCCATCTTTTCAAAGAATTTTAAACACTTGTGGCTCAATTTTAAACGATTATGACAATTGCTTAAAAAACAACATTAATGACCAAAATGTATGTGTCGATAAGCTTCAAAAAGTTAGAGATTGTGCTAGTGGATGTGTTGACATGCAATCCCCTTTAAATACATTAAGTGTCAAGAAATGAAGTTTCATATTTGTCGTTTTATTTATACATGCATTTCTTAGTTTATCTGTTTATACTTTATTTTTTACTTGTCAATAATACAAAAATGCTTTAAACAATAAAACTTACCGCAAAACGCTCAATTTGTAGCTGTCAATGGAGTTTAATTTTAACTCTTTTAAATTATAATCTTAAGTATAAATTCAAATATAGAAACAATATACTCACCATATTATCAAAACTCTTGAAACGTTCAAGTTTTACTTAATTCTTTTGTTTGCGATTGAATTATAATTTTTTTTTTTTTTTTTTTTCATAGGCTCATTTTTTACATTCTTTCATTATCAGATAATAAAATCAAACAATACTAAAAACCAATAACTAACTCAACAAATACAACAAATTTAAGGGAACAAACACAAGAAAGTCAATGGATATCTTGTGAATATGTCAAATAATCAACTAAGTCCACCATCCATAAGAATTAACACTCCATCCCCACATACAAGGTTTGCTTCTCCTGATAGAATAAACAATGATTATCTTAAACAGCATAAACCAGCTTATAAATTGATTAAAATAGATCCATCGTTATTCAAAAATATTGATGAGAAAGAAGAAGAAGATAAACCTATTTCAAATTCTAGTTATAATGGTTGTCAAAGAACAAATTCAAGTAAACCAAATCCAAATCATGTTGGATTTGATACTATTACTGTGACTTATTCAGATGATGTTTCAGATAGTGATAACTATTTTTCTGATGATGATGAAGACTTTAGAGCTCGTTCTCGTTCCAGTTCTCGTTCTCGTTCTCGTGGTCGTTATGGAAGATCTGGTTCTCCTGCTAGTCCAAATAGAGGTCGTGGTACAAGAGATTTTAATGATGAAATTTCTCCAGTTTCTCATATTTTTGGTGGGAGTACTATGATTGATATTGATAAGAGTGGTAGTGGTGATCCTGTTTTTAATTCTGAAGGTTGGAGAATTGATTATCCAAGTGCTCCAAGTGTTTTAACTGATGCTTTTACTACTGTTTATTGTAATGATCAATATGAAGAATATGTGAAAATTCATAAAATTCAAAGAAATATTATTATTTATATCACTGGTAGAAGACATACATGGGTTTCATTAGATTATTATGTTGATAAAATTATGAAAACTGGTGATCATTTAATTATAATGTCAAGAATTCCAAAAAGTTTTAAAGAAGAAATTGCATCAAAATCAAATCATAATAAAAATAAAAATGAAATAGATCCTTACCTTTTTAAGAAAACTACTAAACATATTAAAGAATATATTGATGTGATTACAAGTTCAAAAAATGTTTTTTTCAAATTAACTGTTGATTTATATGTTGAAAAATCAACTGTTGATGTTTTAAGAGATGGATTATCAATTTTTGATCCAAATATGATTATAACTGCAACTAAACCAAATTTAAAATTTCAAAGAAAACATACTTGGAAAACTTCAAGAATAACAGATCGTTTAGTTAAAAATTTTAATATTACTGTTGTTGTTGTTCCAAGTTTTACATTAAATGAATTTGAAGTTGATTTTTTTAATAGATTAGAAAGTTCAGCATTAAATTCTAATCCACAAATTTCAAAATCAAAAGAAGTATTGAAAAGAAGAATTCAATTATCAAATGCTTTAAAATCATCAGATTCTAATTTTTCTTCACTTCCAAGTTTACCTAAATCACCAAATAATATTTCTTTAGAAAATGATTTTTCTGATGAATCTTCAATTGTTTCTACTGATAGTGAAAGTTCAACAAGTTCTTCTTATAGGGATTTAACTAAAACTATTGAAAATTATAATAACATATTAACAGATTTTGTTGATGATTGTGATTCAAAACCTCCCACTTTTGATACTTTTTTAAACAAATTAAACAAAATAACTGATATTACTCATAAAATTGATTTGAAATTTAATGAAACTTCTACAGGTGATGGAGAAGGTGCTGCTTTAGTTAGAACATTGACTGGTTTACCAGCTTTAGAGAAAAGGAAATCAATGCTTGATGTGTTAGATATTCCAGATAAAAGTGAATCAGCTGTTAATAGAACACCAAGAAGTCCACTTCCTACAGGTAATGGTGAAAGAAATGATTTTTCTTCATCACCAGCTCCTAATTCAAGAAAAATTAAATTTTCTAATGAAGCACCAGATAAGTTAAAAGCTGATTCATATACTTTAAGAAGGTTTAAGACTCAAGTTGATCCATCAAGAAGATCATCCATAACTAAACCAGATCAATTGGGTCGTGCAGCATCTAGCGATTGTGCTAATTCTTTAAGACCTTCAGTTTCACAACCACAAACTAATAATTCATTGAGAAAATCAGGCATTAATAAATCAACAGATATTACTAAGACCACTAAGAAAGGTGGATTTTTTGGGAAACTTTTTGGAAAGAAGAAATGAGCTAGCTAGTTATGCTTTATACTTTGTCTTTCTTATATAGATAAAACTACTCCTACATTATACATGATACATATAGAACTATAACTTAATATACTAATTATGAATTATATTTGTAGTAATTTGTGGTTTTTTTTTTTCATTTATTTTTGGTCACTTGACAAGTTATTGACACCAATTTTTTCTCCACCTCCTTTTGCACAGGAAAACTAAATTCTATAAAAACAAAATCCTGCCATTTTACACAGGGACGTTCTTAACAACTAAAAAAAACAATAATCATGTTTAAAACAATAAGATCCGTACAATTGAGACAATTAAGACGCTACACAACAACAATCACAGCTGAAACAACTGGTAAGCCAATTAAAAAAATTGGTCCATTCAAAGGCGCCCTTATAGGGTTTTTAGCTGGTGTTTCCTTGACTTCTGTGTCTGCGTATTTCTACCTGGTGAATGATTACAAGAAAACTTCAAATGAAGTAGTTGGCGATCTGTTACAATTACAAAAATCAATAAGATCATTAGAAGAACATGTAAGAGTATTGGAGAAGCAACAAAATGATCAAATTACTGCCAGTGCAAAATGATTTTGAATTATCTGAAATGAAACGAAAGCGAGATTTGATGCTAGATTTAATCTAAGATTGGGGTGTGTGCACAATGTAATTAAAATCATGGATTTTTATCAAAACAATGGAATATTCTCCCTTAAGACTAAAATATATATTCATTTACTAATAAACTATGCTTAATACACATTCTTTTATATTGATTTCATCATAATTTCTTCTCTTTTGATACATACTTCCCCATAAACAACGATGACTAATCAGAGAACCAACAATAAAAAAACCGCCACAAGAAATGGACAGTCAACATCAAAAAACACACCAAAAAACCCATTCATAAACCACTTTTCAAAAAAAAAATACTACGAAAAAAAGCTGTTGGTTTGTTACTCATTTTTAATTCTATCTCACTGTTTATATCTTATTATATTTCAAAAACTCCTATCCTGTTTATTCACAAGTCCTGTCGTTATCTAATTTTGTTTTTACACCGTGAATTGTTGACTTCACCATGTTGAACTCTGAACGCAGACCTTCGATTGCTGAGCGTCGCTCCTCTGCTGTTTCAGCAAGACCTACTCAAGACTCTGTCTATACCTCTTCTACCGCTACTTCCACTTCTACAAAAACTAGTTCAACTTCAACTTCAAGAAGACCTTCTGTTGTCCCCCATCTAGCTGGTATAGAAAAACCTTTGCCTGAATCAATCCCTGAGCAATGTGATGTGGTTATCGCTGGTACTGGATTGATTGAAAGTATAGCTGCTGCCGCTTTGGCTTGGCAAGGTTCTAATGTTTTACATATAGATTGTAATGATTATTATGGAGATGATACTGCTACTTTAACTATTGACCAATTAAAAAATTGGGTCAATAGAGTTAACAAAGGTGAATATCAAGGTTATGAGAAAGCTTTGCTTTATATCCCAAGACCTTATGATATCGTCTCAAGAGACTATGGTATTGATTTAACTCCAAAAATTCTTTTTGCAAAAAGTGATTTATTATCTTTATTAGTTTCTTCAAAAGTTTATAAATATTTGGAATTCCAACCTTTAAGTACATTTCATGTGTTTGAAAATGATAATTTTGAAAAAATGTCAAATACAAAACAAGACATTTTTACAAATCAATCTTTATCTTTAGTGACAAAAAGGTCTTTAATGAAATTCATAAAATTTACATTAGATTGGGAAAATCAAACTGAATTATGGGAACCTTATAAAACTAAATCAATTGAACAATTTTTAGTTGAACAATTTAAATTAGAAAAACCTCAAATTTCTGAATTAATATTTTCCATTGGTTTATGTAACAATTTGAAAATTCATACCCCAGAAGCTTTATTAAGAATAAAAAGATATTTAGTCAGTTTTGATGTTTATGGAAGCTTCCCTGTCATGTATTCTAAATTTGGTGGGGCTGGTGAATTGTCTCAAGGTTTCTGCAGAAGTGCTGCTGTTGCAGGTGCTACTTATAAGTTAAACACAAGATTAGTCTCTTTTGATCCAAAAACTAAAATTGCTAAATTTTCTGACGATTCAAAAGTTTTAGTCAATGAAAAAATCATTATTTCACCATCTCAAGCTCCAAAAATTGGTGCTTTAAATATTCCACCACAAACTTATGAAATTCAAAGATTGACAGTTATTATCAAAAAAGATTGTAAAGAATGGTTCCAAAATTCTGAAGCAGCATCTGTTGTTGTTTTTCCATCTGGATCTTTACCAAGTAATAATGAACAAGCAGTTCAAGCTATAATTATGGGTGAAGAAACTGAAATCACTTCAAAGGGAACTTGTGTTTGGTATTTATCTACTATTGAACAAGGTGAAAAAGGTCGTTTGGATCTTGAAGCTGCTTTAAAAGCTATGGAGAATTCAATTTTAAGAGAATCTTCTTCAGATTTAGATAATTTGAATGTTTTAGAAAATGATGGATTAATCAACTCTGTTAAATTAGGTCAATCTTTTAAAGATTTTGTTCCAAAAGAAAAAATCCAATATTTGTTAAAACTATTCTACATTCAAAAAACATCTATACCTCATACTGAAGTTGTTGTACCAAAAAATTATCAAAAAAATATGGTCTCTGTTCCTGATGATGCTAATCCAAAAGCTGTTGATAATGGTGTAATCTATTCTGCATTACCATCAAGTGAAATTTCTTACGATGGAGTTGTTACTGCAGCAAAGGTATTGTATGAAAAAATTGTTGGCTCAGATGATGACTTCTTTGATGTGGATTTTGAAGATGATGAGGATGAAGCAAGACAATCTAAACCAACAAGCAATATCAACAATAATGAGTCGGCTATAGTAGATGATGATGATGAAGATGATTTGGCTGGCACAGGTCATGAAAGTGATGCAAATCCAATGGAATTTGCTGATGATATGGAATTGTGAGTTTTGTTTTATTATATAATGTGGTTATAGAGTTTATTTCTTTATCTTTTTGTTCTTTCGTGGTTGTTTACATCACTATACTATTTATTATACTGTGTATATTTTTCTTATATATATAATACTTTTGATAATAATACCTTTAAATAAAAGTATAAGAACCCTGTGGTAGGTTCTTCAATTATAACTACTATGCCAGTATTTCATGCATAAACTAATTATTTTTTAAAGAGATGCACTGATAATGCTCACTATATGCATGATCATGCAGTTTTGTTTGGAAAGAATATGATTATCCTTTAGTTTCTAAATTTGTAAACTAATTTGAACATTAATTCAATAACAAAAGATGTAAGTTTGAACTTCTTATTTCTAAGTCTTATAATTTTCTATATTTAGTTTGCTGATTAATTAGCGCTTGTGTTTCCCCCAATATACCTGTTATGTAAAAACAAATAATAATATTCATAAAACAAACTGATTGTTCTTGAACCACTTCCATCCATCGTTACTTTACTACCACTAACTTTGACTGTCTTACACCACATTCCAGTTGATAGGTATAAATAAGTATTATTAGCCATAAATAGTTGTTTTTTTAAAGGTATCCATAAATTATCATTAACATTTTTCAACTTATTTTTCCACCAACAAAAAAAAAATTGAATACTATATCATAGGGTCTTAAACGTCTTGAGGACCCAATAAATTAGGTCAGTAGTCTTATATTACTACAGGGGCTCTACGGGGCCGTTGTAGCATAAATTCCTACATAATCTTTGAAAATACCCTTCACTTGAACCAAAAATCCATGCTTGTCCTAGTAACTTAACCAGATATATACTCTAATGCAACGCAAAGGTGTATACTAGGATCAATGCTCTTTATGTGGTGTTTCTCACTCAGGTATGGCTATTAAGGTAGAGATCACTTGGGCAATTTCTTGACTTAACCAACAGTAGTACCACATTAGTATATATTCATTAGAGGGCTTTTAATACTTTTCTCTATTAAACACATATTAATTAGACTTGCTCAATAGGGTTAACACCCATTGATTTACTAGCTAAAAGTTGTACTTGCTGGATTGGGAGACATAAAAGCGGGACATTTTCAAAGATGTAGGTACAGTTTGCCTTATCGACCAAAATTACCTTGGTGTTAAAGGTCTTTGCTTCTTCAATTAAGATTTTCGGCAAAAAGTGATTCCAAATAATTTTAGAGGTGAAAATTGGGACACTTTTATTGAAAATGTAAAAAGCTGCGAAGAACTTGTCAAAGGCATTAAAGGGCATAGGTCAAATGAGCAAAAGTACTTAAAGTCTCATATGTTTATAGGTGTATCTAGTCTACCGTATAACAGTATATTTTCAAGACTCCTAATACTACAAGTAGAGATATCAATTAAAAGGCCTGATGAACCCTAAACCGTTCGCAACTAAAGTTGGGCCGATGAAACAAATACACATTGAATCAGTTCTTTAATAATAATAGTAATAATAGATCAAATAATGACAAAAAGAGAACAACTCTCTGGGAAGAACATCTATTACAAAATCTGATGCCATAATAACAAATATATATATAAAAACACTAAAATTAAAAAACAGAAAAAGGACAATAATAAAGTGAAAAAATAAAAAAAAAATATATTAGGTGTTTGGCTGCGGATTACCTATTTCCTTTCGTACATCTATTTCGATTTTACTATACCACGAGTCATTACCTGTGCCATAAAATATGTTACCATTTTTATTTAGTTGAAATAGCTTTAAGGATTTCCCGCAATTTGATGGTTTATAGCAAAAGGTTCACTTTCACTTGTGGGCCAGAAAAATACTCTTATTATTTTCCGGATATATTCAAAGATTAAATAACTCCTTATACTCGAAGAGAGATATTAGTATAACATTACTTAATAGATATAAATAGACTAATCTAATTTTTTACTAT
>JAKTRJ010000120.1:0-27330 GCA_030579655.1 Liangdongia dryadoides | reverse complement strand
AGGCGCTACACTAGTAATGTAGCGATCCTCAGTTCGAATCTGAGTGGAAGCATTTTCTTTTTTTGATCATTACTTTTTGATTAAAGTAAAAGGAATCAAATTACCTTTGTTTATAGAAATAATGTTGTTTTTTTATTATGTTATTTTTATTATAAAACAAAATTTCTTTGATCTTTTTATACTTTAATTATTTTCATTTTAACTTTGTTGATAATTGAAACTGCAACTTTGCCTCCAAAAGAAAGCGACAGTGAAACAACAACAAAAATTAGCATCAGTTCTCACACAACAATCAACAGAACATATCAAACCAATTAAAAAAACATGTCGGAACAAAAAGAATCCCGTTTTAAAGAACCAGAAGGTATTCCTTCGTCAGTTGCCACTGCTCTTGAAGAATCATCAAATCAAACACAGGGCGGTAAAGAAGATTTAGAAGTTAGAATTGGTCACAAATTTGTTCCTTTGAGTAGTATAAATAAACCACATTCTATTAGTGATAGTCAAATATTGGATAGAAGTCCATTGTTAAGACAAGGACATTCAAGACCAAGAGTTGAAGATATCGATCAAAATAAGAAGTGATAATTTCACAATATAAAATGTCATGTACATAGAAAGAAAAATTGGTGATTTATGAGTAATGATTCAACTGGATATTATCATTGTTTAGTGTATAATATTATTTTAAAGTAAATAATAACTGTAGATATCAAGTAAAACAATATAAAATAGGATTAATTCATTCTTAGAAGCTTGAATATGATAGCGACTTTACTACACGTTGAACATTTGTTTTTTTATAGCAGAATAGATGATAATTCATCACTTAATATTTCACCAATTCTTTCAACTCTTTTGTTCTTTTGTTCTTTTGTTCTTTTGTTCTTTTGTAAACCCATTATTTTCTATGAATGCATCATCATCTTTTTGAAATCTATCAAAATAAATCTTTTCCATCAACAAAAATCAAATATAATACATCAATACAAAGAAAGAGGTGATGGGTTTCCTAACGAGGAGTTGGAGACGTTTGATTGTTTATATTACAATAACAGGAATATTGTTATTTATTCTATATGGTAGTTTAAAATCATACGTCATAACAAATGAAGGCGTAAATATAAATGCCCATGATCAAGCAAACTATATTATCACAAATTTCAAGCTAGCAGAATGTCATCCATTAAGTGGTGGGATATGTTCTCCTAAAGATGATTGGTTCAAAGTTGATAAACCTTTACATTATAAATTGGATGGGAAGAAAGTTTCATTATTTACTCAAGAATACTTGTTTGTTGAAAAAAAACAAATTGAAAAATTAACAGAGAATGATGAAGTTGTTAGTGAATTTAGTGTAGGTGATAATGGTGATTTGAATTTTTTATTAGAAAAATATGATAAAAATTCTCCTGAAGATCGCTATATTTATAATTTGGATATTTTATTTGGTCCTGATGCTATTGATCCAAGACCTGGTTGGTCATTATTTAAAAATAAACAATAAAAAAAAATTGAAAATGAAGTAGAGGTATTTATCACTGTTCAAACAAAATATAAAGTTCGTTATCCAAAACCAGAATTAATTGTTGAAGATAAAGATTATTCATATAAAATTTTACAAGTTGCAGATATGCATTTTAGTACTTTAGAAGGTGAATGTCGTGATCAATTTCCAGAAGTTGAAAATTGTAAAGCTGATAAAAGATCATTAAAATTCATTAATGAAGTTATAAATATTGAAAGTCCAGATTTAGTTGTAATGACTGGTGATCAAATCTTTGGTGACAGTTCTTTTGATTCTATCACTACTATTTTAAAAGTTGTTGCACCTTTCATTGAGGCTAGAATCCCATATGCTATTATGATGGGTAATCATGATGATGAAGGTTCTTTATCAAGAAGAGATTTAATGAAATTTATTGAAAGTTTACCATATTCATTGGGTCAGGTTGGTCCATATGAAATTGAAGGCTTTGGTAATTATGTATTCCAAGTTAAAGATGAACTCCAAAGAGCATTGTTAACTTTTTATATTTTGGATTCTCATAAATATTCAACAAGACCCAAAGTTAATCCTGGATATGATTGGTTAAAAGATAACCAATTAGAATTTATTCAACATGAACAAGAAGTTTTAAATGATAATAATCCAGGTCATTTATCTTTTGCATTTTTTCATATCCCATTGCCTGAATATACTCATTTGAATGATCAAACTGTTGTTGGTTCTTATAAAGAAGCTATAACAGCACCAAAATATAATACAGGTGGTCGTGATATTTTAGCTGATATGGGTATTTCAGTTGTTAGTGTTGGTCATGATCATTGTAATGATTATTGTGTTTTGGATGTTAAACAAGATGTTGAAAATAATGAAGAAAAAATTGATGGTAACAAGATTTGGTTATGTTATGGTGGTGCTGTTGGTGAAGGTGGATATGGTGGATATGGTGGTACTACTAGAAGATTAAGATTATATGAAGTAAAATTTAGTGAAGGTTTAATTAAAACTTATAAAAGATTAGAAACAACACCAAATGAAATATTTGATGAACAAATTTTAGTTAATGGTGGTAATATTTTTGGGTGAATTTTATAGAATGAAAAATCTAGATAGTTTTATTAAACTAGTTATTAAAAATTATACAACTCTTTCATGATATCTCTAATGTTTCTATTTAATAACATAACACCATATTGAAACCTATAATAATGAGTGGTGTTAAATAATGGAAAAACTTTTCTTTGATTTATTTGTGATATTCTGTCAATTATGTAAGAAGTTGATCCAAATGGTTTAACTTCATAACGTAAAGGTATTGCCAAATATCTTGATAATAAATAAACCATATGACAAATATATCCAAAACTAGCATTGATCTCTTCTATCATTTTAGAATCATTAGTATTAATAATATCTGATATTTGTGATAAATCAATATCAATTGGTAAAACATCAAATTCTTTACAACCTAACCAATTTTGAATATCTTTTTTTGGGAATATTTCAACAATTTTATTTGTAATTTGAGCTCTTTGAATAGTTAATTCTTGTAATGTATAATCATGCTTAATTAATGTAGAACTGAAAACTTCTTTTGTTTTCAAAAATTCTTCTTGTGTTATGACTCTTGTTGCTTTTAATTTTTTAAATGATTTTAATTTTTGTTTTTTCAATAATTCTAAATCTTGTAAAGTATTCATTGTTTCATGGTTAACTTCTTGTTGTTTTAATATAAGTTTTTTAAGTTGATCAATTCTCAGTGTACTCTTAGATTGTGAAGTTGATAAATAATCATCAATATCTGATGATAATTTTATTTTGGTCCTTATCAAATCCTCAATCACTAATTGTAAATTATTCAATTTCATAATTAAATCATATGTGAAAGATGGAACATGGACCATATTATTATTGTCTATGGCATCATAACTTGTTTGAAAAGCCACGGCCAAATATTCATTAATATTGAACCCAACAGTTGGCAATAAATAAACCCCATCATACATTGATATCAAGATACAATCTTTTAAATCAGTGTCAATTTTGTCAATTGTATCATTGATGTATAATAATTTTGAAAGATGTATCTTGGTATCAACTAATAATTTCCAATTATCTCTTTCTTGATAAGTAGAAGCCCATACTTTCAATACAAAATGTTGACTAGCTGAATGTTTAACACCAACTAAAGTGAACTCTTGAAAATTTGCATTCAATAATCTATAACACACTTCACTAACATAAAATGTTTCACCTTGTAAGTCACCATCTGCATAATGTAAAGAAAAGAAAACATTGAGAAACTTGTTATTATTTAAAGATTGTAATAATTCTTGTCTTTCCATGGGGGTATCAAACCCTTGAATAGTTTCTTTTGGGTCTCTATGTACCCTTGATGAAACAGATGAACTCACTGACTGTTTCCTTATGGTTTCAACCTCTTGTGTCATTGATAAATTACGTAGATAAATACCATTCAAATGTCTTAAACGTCTCTAAATTCATCTGGTTAATTTTCATGATCTAACTATGAATAACATATTATGATACAACTCACTCTTCTTGGATGGATGATACAGCTGGCAGTGTTGATCTCCATGCTATTCACTGTGAAGTTTGTCATTGTGCTCCTCAATGTCCCTCTTTAGGCTTTATTTGTTGTCGTTGTTAAAAAATCACAGTTTTTTGCAGTTTAATGTGTCTTTGGTTGTTTACAAAATTCATAACTTCAACACTTCCTATACGAGAACTTCAACATTAACAACAGAAAAGAGCCAAAATAAAATGTCCTTCACCATCACTTTGGCCCATTTCTGTGATAGACATGGCCCAAAAACAGTCATGTGCACACAAAAGACAACTCTTGATGGTTCTGAACAATTAGTTTTATCAGATTTCTCAAAAGAATCATATTGCAAATCATGTTTACTTATACTCCCTAAAAACTATGTGAAACAGAACGTTACAACTTTGAAAACTTGTGATACTAAAACCAGCGATGGTAATGATGTTTATGTGTCATCCCAGTATTCTGCTACTAAATTTAGATTGTTGAATAGTGTTGTTAAAAAATGTCTTTCCGAAGAAACTACATTCTATGACTCAAGACCAACTTATTTTGGGGATGAAGCGAGAGGGTACTCAGTGTGGCAAAGTTTCAAGATAAAGGATTTAGAAGCTAGAGGCTCTGAAAGAAGGTATGTCTTCATTGTGAATTGTGATGATGAACAGAAACTTTTGCATAATTGGGATTTGATTATTGAAACTGTTACAGTGTTGATTGATTATTTGAAAGAAGCTAGCGTTAATACTGAAATGCAAAATTCTAAAAATAATGAAATCTATCTACGTGGGAAAATTCAACATTCTAAAAGTTTGACTGAACTCTTGAATGATGATGAATTGTTTTTGAAGATCCATCTTTGGAATGCAAAATTATTAAAAAAGTTACACGGTACTTGAGTCAATCATTTGGTTAATGCTGTTTTCACAAACACTTTATTGTTACTCTAAAAGTTATCATTTTTTTTTTTAAAAATGTTAATGGAGCAATTGACTCATATCTATTACTAAAGTTCAATTTCATAAAAATCATGCAGTGAAAACATGGACTATCTGCTTATATAAAAATTAATTTTTGTGAGTCACTTTTGAGTAAACAGCTCTATATTTATTTATTTTTGAATGGCAAAGACTTGCTAAGTTTTGAATGATACTTTTCGCTTCATTACATTGGTTTTAGTGGTATTAATTTTTCTTGGAATTATAATGTATGCTAAATTGTTTTGTGAAAAAGAAGTATATACACCTGGTGATATTGTTTCAGGCGGACTATTAATCACTGACCCTTCACCTACTCTTTTTAAACTATTATTTGAATTGGAAGGTGAATATGGGTGCAAGAAGTTTAAGTTGGCAAAATTGTTTTCTTGTTCAACTGAAAAAGCATTCATTGCTGGAAGAATTACAAAATTTAGTCTGAAGATACCTTCAAAATTAGACAGCAAGATTGCTTGTCCTATTCATGGTTCAATGATACCTTCAAGTTTTGGGTGCGCGTTATATTGTGGTAGGGTTTTTTCTTCTGATGATGTTCAAGGGTTTAAACCAACAACGATCCCACTTCATTTACACAAGTTTTCTGAACTTAGATTTAAAGAGTTTGGAATTATTTACTTTGTTAAAGCAACTGGTTTGAATCGAGATGGACGTAAAATGTTTATAAGATCCTTGGGAATTATAATTGAATCTTCAATTACTGAATATATTCCTGGCAACATTTTTACTGGATTTCGAGATCCGGCGTTATATTATGGGATGAATCATAATGAAGAAAATGGTGATCTAATACAACAAAAAGATATTCAAACAATGTCTAATATATTGCATCTTAAATGGAAAATCCCACCTCCAATGATTTTAAATGAAGATTACGCATTTGATTTTACTCTTCGATTATCATACGGCGATCAGAGTTCACTAAACCAATGTTTAACTGTGACAGTTACTGTCCATTTACTTCAATTTGTTATTACTTCTGACAGGTGTATTCCACCTTCTGCAAATATAATTGTCAATATTCCATATTCTGAATCAAACTACGGTGAAATAAACATAATTACACAACTAGTTCAATCTAAAAAATTACAGACATACGAAATCCCCCTGATATCATATGAAAATATGTTTCAACAGTTTCATTTACCAATTCCAAAAGACTGTTTTCCCGAGTTTATGGAGCCAAGTTTTCATACTTGTCGAATACAAAACCTTTACTTTATGAAAATTGTTATTGCTTCTGAAAACAACAGTACGGTTGTGGATTACTTACCAGTGTGTGTAATGGACAAGGAAGATACACTAATTAATTTGTGACTGTAGTAATTTTTTTTTTATTTAGTGAGTCATTTTGTTATCTTGTCCAAAAAATAACTTTACTAACAATAAGAGCTGTTATCTTTTTAGTATTTTTTCACTTATTATAAGACCTCGTAATAAAAAGTCTTGAAATTTCATAATTTAGTCTATTATTTTTCCATTGTTTTTACAAATTGTTATGGTGTAAAAAAACTTCAATTTTATGTTATAGATATACAACATTCTGCTGCAAATAAATAAATACAAACTGCTAACCAAAAATAAACTATTTACCAGGCCAATCTAGCCAACAAAGATTTTGGATGAGTTCTTATATACCATTTTCTTAATTCATCATAGATTAAAATACCAAACCCAAATGCTAAACCAATGAAATAATATTCAGCTGGAACATGTCTAGTACCCAATACTTTTTGAAACCATGGAATATAATCAAAGAAGAAAGTAACTGAAATAGCAAAAGCAAGAGCAGCAAACATGGCATAGTTTCTAGTTTTTGGATCAATGATTGGTTTTTGTTGGAAAACACTTAAGTATCTGGTTCTGGAAGCAAACAAGTTACAACATTGACTCATAACCAAAGTTACAAAATAAATGGATGAAACGGTGTTATTGATTTCATTGATATGAGAGGCATCATAACCTTCTGGATAGATACCATAAGCCATGGACAAGACACTAAATGGAATACCCTTCTTCTTGAAGTACAAATATGCCATCAAAGAAGCACTAAAACAATCATAAGTACCAAGAATCATATATGAATGTAACAACAAGTTGAAGTTCACTAATCTATTACCAGTGATAGATCTTGGTTTCTTTTTCAACAAATTCTTTTCTGGTGCTTCATAAGCTAAGGTGATAGCAGCGGCACAATCTGTCAAACAAGAAATGATAATCATACAGAAAGAGGACAAAACTTGTGGAAAACCAAAGATCACATTTAACAACACAGGCCACAATTCAGAATAACAACCAGCTGGTAACAAATAAACAATGGTTTTTTTCAAGTTTTCAAACACCAATCTACCATAAACCAAAGCATCAATGATTGAAGAGAAGGATTCTAACAAGATTAAATCGGAAGCTTCTTTAGCAATATCAGAACCATTACCCATGGCAATACCAACATCAGCTTGTCTTAAAGATGGTGCATCATTAACACCATCACCAGTCATACCAACAACATGTTTTCTTTTTTGCAATTCAGTGACAATTCTTAATTTTTGTTCAGGTGTGGTTCTTGAAAAAACAATTTCTTGGAAATTAGTCAAATGTTCCCATTGGTTTTCATTCAAAGAATCAATGATATCACCACTGATGGACAATGAGGAATCAATAATTGTTCTATCACATAATTTTGTCTTATTTGGATCAGCAATTTCATAGTTTGAATCTAAATCTTTAATGGATTGAACTTGTCTGTCTTCAGAAATTATACCACATTGTTTAGCAATAGCAATAGCAGTTAATTCAAAATCACCAGTAACCATGAAAGTTCTAACACCAGCTTCTTTCAAAGTCGAAACAACATGTGGGATATCGTGTTTTGGAGGATCTGTGATACCAACCAAACCAACAAGAACTAAACCTTCATTGGATTCTTCCATTAACAGATCTTGAGCATTTTGACTAGTCATCTTTGGAGATTCATATTGATTATGTGTGATTGGTTTATAAGCTAACAAAACAACTCTTTGACCTTTATTTGCCCATACTTTTTGAATATTTTGAATAGATTGTAATTTGGCTTGAGTTAATTCTTCTTGTTGACCATCAGAATTTAAAATCTTGGAACATTTTGGTAATAAAACATCTGGAGCACCTTTGATCATCAATAAAGTTTCATTGCTTTGATTCTTAAACAGTCTGATCATGAACTTGTTCTTAGAGTTGAATGAAACTTCAAAGTATTGAGTAAATTCTAAATCATGTTGCACACCTGGTTCCAAAATTTCACCAAATCTTAAAATAGCTTGATCAGTGGCATTCCCATTCAACAATCTTTCCATTACTGGTTTCTCCATAGTTGTTGGGTTAAATGAAGCTTGGTTACATAACTTGCAAATCAAGACCATAAAGCGTTCACCATGGTTTAATTTTTCAGGAACTTCATCACCTTTCAAGACTTCAGTATCCATGATTCTATCACCAACAGAATATGAAGTGACAAACATTTTGTTTTGAGTCAAAGTACCAGTTTTATCTGAGCAAATTGTACTGACAGCACCCAAAGTTTCAACAACAGATAGTGATTTACATAAAATTTTTCTTGATTTCATAATAGAGGCAGTGATAACAAGACAAGTTGTTAAAGCAATTGGTAAACCTTCTGGGATGAAGGCAACAGCAACAGAAACCAAATCAACAATTAAAGTTGACACAGGGACCCAATCTGGGTATTTTTTTTTCAACAAAGCACCATATACAATACATACGATGACAATAACAATGATAATAATAACAACAATGATAGCAACGAATCTGAAGATTTCAATTTGCAATGGAGATAAACCAGATTTAGGTTCACTTGATAATTTAGCAATTTTACCAAAAACAGTTTCATCACCAGTGGAAACAATAATACCATAACCAGAACCAGCAACACAATAGGTACCTTGTAAACCAATAGTTGGTGATTCTAAATAGTTTGAATCTGGTGCATCTGGAGTTAAAGAGGCTTGGATTGGTTTTGATTCACCTGTTAAAATTGATCTATCAAATGCAAAATCACCACCTTGAATAGAAACAATTTTAACATCAGCACATAATCTATCACCATTAGCAATGAAGATTAAATCACCAGGGACTAAGTTTTTCGAATCTTCATTAACTTTAACACCATTTCTAACAACATTTGAAATTTCTGGCATTAAGTTGCTGATAGACTTCATAACTCTTGAAGAAGAGTAGTCTTGCCAGAAGTTGAAAGCAGCTTGTAACAAGAAGACAAGGAATAAGATAACACCAAGAGCCAAGTTAGCAGGTGCAGGGTTTGGATTACCTAGTGGCTTCCAAGCAACACAACACAAGATACCACCTACCATTAACAAAGAACCAAACCCACCAAATAGATACATGAAGATTTTCTTCATCCAATTGGTCTTTGGAGGGGAGTGGATGTTGTGTCCATGGGTCTTTAAACTTGTTTGATAATTTTGATCTGTTAAACCAATTTGCAAGTTTGTTGATAAAGAATTGGCCACTTCTTCTATTGATTGAACATGCCAAGTTAAATCCCTAAATTCCTTAGCACTTGTCTCAACCTTATCTTTAGAGCTTGGATCAATAGAAGCAGCATCTTCAACTTTATAGGAAACAGTTTTGAAGATTGGAGGTAGTGCAACTTCAGGATCAACCTTTGTTTTTGAAAGTTTAGCATCAATTGAAGAAGCACTTAACTGACGAATGAACGAAGGACGAGTTGTTGATCTTCTTGGGGAAGCAATATCACCAGTGAATCTGATGTGAGCTTGAGGTGGGACTTTGGATTCAAGGTCAATTTCATTAGTTGTGGTGGATTCCCATTTTGAGAATACAGAATCAGATTCTTTTTCCATTATTTGTTTTCTATGTTAACCTTAGAAAAATGAAGCACAACAAAAGATAGGAGAAAGAAAAGGGGAAGAAGAAGTTTTACTGTTAAGAGTACTACTACGTCACTTAAATAACTAACTCGTGTGGTTCTCAAATATGAATCATGGTACTCAATTTGAATTGCATGAGTGTAAATTTAGGAAAAATTTTTTCATTCTATTTGTGAAGCTGTAGGAACTAGTGATTTACAACTGCTCCCCCTTCACTATGGGCTTTAAATCTCTATGTGTTACTGGTTTCAGATCAAATAATATGTAATGAAACGCTATAAGTTTTAATTAAAGATGTAAATTGTCTCTATAGAAAGAGAGGAAATGCACAAAAAAAGGCTGGAAATCTGTATTTCACCAAATCGGGATTCAAAGTGGCATTGATTGGTTAGTAAATTTACTATTTTGCAATTGTTTTGTTTGTTTCAACCTGAGGGAATTATTGTCGTTCTACGGTTTACTTTATGGTTTTGTTTTTACTATTATTGATGCAATGTTGAAGTATGGTATTTTCTAGTCCTGGTGTAAATTTTGAAATGGCCCATGAATCTGACAGTAGAAAAATCAATATTTTAATGACGTAATATTGAGTTTAGTGTGCGCGGAGTTGCAGCGATGTTTTTCATTGGTGAAGTTGCACGCAAATCTAGTGGCCATTTGCTTTTACAGTTGTTTCATTCACTGGTGTTTTGCGTAGGTGGAACTCTAGAGGTTAGTTATCCTTGTAACAGTAGTGCATGAGGTACACGCCTTTATTATTTAATTTTTACTAAGAAAGAGTAACAAATGGATGAACGGCTGATGGTTCATCAAGAGGCTGTAGCGGCGTGTAAATCGTAAATTGGAAACTGTATATACACTGAATCTTTTCGAGCCATAGAGAGTCTACAACAAGGAACCTAATAACCAACTTGTTGAGAAATCTAGATTCTCTAAATGATGAGAATTCATGACGAAAACACTTATTTGGCTTATTTAACATAGTATCACTGTTGCCCACCAGCTCGTGAATGGCGATAGATGGGAATTTGGGATATCTATAGTGCCCTTATTTGCGTTTTCTTTTTCTTTTTCCCTTTCGTATTTTGCCCTATATTTGATTGTGCTTCTATGGTTGATGTTTGATGCTAATTCCGTTTGATCTCAAATTGATGTCTACGTCATAAAATAAAAACTAAAGAAACATTATTTGACTTCTTTGTTGGTAATCAAGACCATATATAAATGGTTGGATTTAAAATATTATTAGTTAGGGTTCATCAGAGTCTTTTTCCTTTGATCTTTTTCTAGGATGCTTTCGCTTTGCCTAGGAATTATTAAACTTTCTACCGAAGCTACACTAGCAACACACCAACTTAGGCAGCTAGACTACTCAAATTGCCCTCAAACTAAAATATAAAAACGATCTACACAGTGAAACAAAACATTTCAAGTATACTACGGTTAGTTATAACACTGTTTACTAACAAACTTTGTTAGCGTCTTTTTTTTTTTTATAAACACTTCAACTTCAGGGTAAAAGATCTTTAAACATCGATGGCGTTCTATTCTACAAAATTCCACACATCATCAACAACAACAACAATTGATAACAATTAATAAAAAATATCTATTCAAATTAATTTAATCCATCCTTTATACAGGACAATAATAAATTTGAATATCTTTAATAATGTCTGAAAGTGAACAGTTACAAATAAATATCAAGTAAGCATTAGTTGTTGTTTGTGTTTGGTTCTTCCGCCTGACCTGTGATTCAATATTCCTGAATATTAACACGATTCTAGAGCGTCTACTGGTAAAAAGTATGAATTCACAGTGCCACCATCAACTAGTGTGTTGGAATTAAAAGAAAAAATTGCTGGTGAAGCTGATATTCCTGCTGATAAACAACGTTTGATTTATTCTGGTCGTGTTTTAAAAGATCCCGAAACTTTGGAATCTTATAATATCAAGACTGGACACACAATCCATTTAGTCAAGAGTATCGGTGCCAAGCCATCTAATCCATCAGCATCTTCATCTACTTCAGCTGGTACTGCTTCTGGTGCCAATTCTTCTACTAATGCCAACTCTTCTGGTGTCCCAACTAATATTGCTGCTGGTACTGGTGCATTTAACCCATTAGCTGATCTAACTGGTGCTCGTTATGCTGGTTTAGGAGCCCAATTACCTTCTGCAAGTATGTTTGGTCCAGATGGTGGTATGGGTGCTTTCCCTCCAAATGAAGAAGAATTAGAGCGTATGATGTCAAACCCAATGGTGCAACAAAGTATGAATGAAATGTTAAGAAATCCTCAGATGTTGGATTATTTAATTGAACAATCACCAGAACTACGTGCAATGGGTCCTCAAGTTCGTCAAATGATGCAAAGTGACCAATTTAGACAAATGATGACAAACCCACAAATGTTAAGACAGATGAGAGAAATGCAAAGAATGTTTGGTGGTGCTCCAGGTGGTCAACAAGCACCTGCTTTCCCAGCCCCAGGTGATAATACTGCTGCTGCAACTACTTCTACTACTTCTGCTGATTCCACATCCAATAACAACACATCTGATACCAATAATTCCAATTCAAACACTAACGCTGGTGCCAACGCTGCTAACCCATTCGCTGCTTTATTTCCAGGTGGCTCCCCATTTGGAATGCTTGGAAACCCTGCTGCTTCCGCTGGTGCTGGTAACTCAGGTGCTAATAACTCTGGTTTCCCACAATTTGACCCAGCTCTATTACAATCAATTTTGGGTGGTGGTGCCGGTGCCGGTGCTTTTGGTCAACCTGCTCAACAAGAACAAGATAACAGACCTCCAGAAGAAAGATATGAATCTCAATTAAGACAATTGAACGATATGGGTTTCTTGGATTTTGATTCAAATGTTCGTGCATTAAGAAGAAGTGGTGGTTCTGTACAAGGTGCTGTTGAAAACTTGTTGTCTGGAATCTAAAAATTCTATGTTGTATAATAATTTTGCGATAAATCATTACATGAATAAAAATTGTATGGCTTATTTTTCTTTGATATAATATTTTGATTCTGTAAAGAGTAAGTAATTACATCTAAATCAAAAGAGCTTTTATTGCCATGGTTATTCGACTATAGTCTATGCATTCAAGTGCATTATCTTGCATATATAAAATTGTTTTTATTATTGAAAGACATAAAGATTTGACAACATATACTCCAATTCCTTCTTATCTATGCCGTATTGTTCTCTTTTCAGGAAGTTTTAAACGCGACGATCAAAACTTCACGGTACACTGTTGTAGTTGTTTATCATGTCGTTGATGCAGACAATCCTTAATTAATCGACAGCTAATGTTTAGTTTTTCATGAAAAACTTGTGACTGAAATACCAGTTATAATATGCTAAACTGGGAAGCAATAATTATTAAATGCTTGATTTCAAGCTAAAACTTTATAGAAACAGATTTGAATTAACAAGAAATATTTCTTTTGTTAGTCAATACCAAAACTATTCTTTCAAAAAGATCTACTTTTTACAAGAACCTCAAACACTGTACTTATTACAACTATATTAATAAAATTTTATTCTTACTACTTGAAGACTAAGTGGATTAATGTCTATCTGAAATCATATATACTTTTATCTTGTAAATCTTTTTTAAAACATTCTCTAGAAAATGGTTGAATTAAAAAATTCTTATTTACTTTTTATTTTAACAAATTGACTCCTTTAAAACACATATTTTGATACTGTTCAATGTTATAAATAGAATAGTTTCCTTGTCTTTAAGACCAAGTTGTTTGTGCAATAATATACTAAGGTCTATTCCTTTAGACTATTTAATATTATCGAAGTTTAATTATCAAAGTTTCTAATATTGGATTTTGAAAATAATAAAAAAAGACTACATTTTCCAGCTGTTGTTAGTTAATTATAATCAAAACATAAATTCGATGACCTGGGTTTTCACTAATGATATAAAGTGATTAAAAGTGTGAATTAAGTAAAGAGTCTTTCTAGAGATATCGAGGGTCGATATTACCCTATTGTATTGTTGGGCATACCGATTTTGGTGAAGTTACTTGAACTTCAATGAAAATTGAAAACAACAACAACAACACGGTGTTTAAGTAGCACAAATCAATTGAGATTTTTGAAATAAAATATGTCAGCTCATGCTGCTGATGCTTCTAATATTGTTGTGAATGGTTCTACCGCTGTTACAAATGGAAATATACCGAAAGCTACCATTACAAAAATTGAACCAACGGCAAATCTTCCAAAACTAGAAGTGATACGAAACGATGAAACGTTAACTTCACTTGATTTCATCACTAAGAAAACCATTGGATTACATTTAAAATCATTAAATATTGAATTTTCCAATACTGCTTTAGATGAATTGTTTGAGTTGGCTTCATTGTATACACATGATTTGTTTTATGATTTGCAAAAAATAACAAATACCCAAAGAAGAAAACAACCATCCCCAAAAGATTTGAAATTACTATTTAGAGACTATGGAATAACAACAAAAGAATTACAAGAAGAATATTATCGAGGACAAAAAATTCCAAAGCCTCTTATTGATAAAAAGGCTGCACTTTCATCATTAGCTCGTGATACTATTGAACAATATGATAAACCACATGAAATCCTACCTCAAGATCCATCATTTGTTTTTTTCGCTCATGATCAAGAATTACTCAAATTAGTACCATCATTGCATAAAAGAAATAAAGCCATTCCTAAATGGATGCCTGCATTTCCTCCAGATCATACATACAGAAGGAGCCCAAATTATATTGATAGAATAACTGATGAAAAATTAGTTAGACAAAAGATTGTGGAAGAAAGTAAATTAGGGGAACGTGCTTTAGAACATTTGATAGGTGATGAAGATAAAGATGATGAAGATGTATCTATGAGTAATGATTGCAATGATAAAATTAATGATGATAATGATAATGAAAATGAATCTAAAACTAAGAAAGAATTCATTGATATATGGGCTGCTGGTACTGAAAAGAAATTTGATGTTATAGAATATACTCGATTGAGAAAAGATTTTTTAGAAAGAAAGGCTAAATTCTTGAAACAAAAGAAAGAATCTGTGGATCATGTTTATATTGATACTGTTAGCAATTTATCAAGTTATGGTGAATTTAAAGAAATTAAAGTCACACCAGTATCATTCCTTGAAACACAATTCAAGAAAACTTTGCGTTCAATTAAATATATTAAACAACAGAAGCAAAAAAGAGATGAAAAATTCCACGAGTTGCAAAAAGCTGCTGAAACCAAAAGAAAAGAACTGGAAGAAGCTACAAAAGCAACACAAACAGCCATGGATGCACCTGATTTTGATAATTTTGACAACTTTGATAATTTTGATAATTTTGAAAATTTTGAAAACTTTGGCGAGACTTCAAAGTCAAATGGTAATGATGAAGAGATGGTTTTCCAATTTGGTGGGGAATCTATAGTGGAAAATGAACCTTCTAAAGAAGTAGGTCCATCAATTACTCCTAAACAAGAATCACTCGAAATCATATATTCAGAAGTTAGTACAGAAGCACCCATGGAAGCAGTATCATCTAACATAGAACAATCCCCATCATCTGCTCCTGTTGCTCCCTCTGTTGAAAGAAGTACAGATGTAGAAATGCCTGATGCTCCTGCTGATGCCGATGCTGATGCTGATGAAGACATAGAATTTGATGACCTTATATACTAAATAACAATTAGTTGAATGATCATTTGCATTTTGAATTGTTTTGTTATTCTCGTAATCCCTTTGACATCCATCCGGACACCATCATATAATCTAAAAGTTCGTACATACTAAAAAAAAAAACATAAACAAACATATTAACTACTTTTGAGTACAGAACTTGCATTTCTTATATTTAATTTTAATTCCAACAAAAAATTACTGCATTACATTTTTCGAATTACTTGGTATGAGTGAACTCACAGATATCAAGTTCCCAGAATCAACACCATTTCCCATCAAAATCTCAAGTGTTTTAATTAGTAAAGGGCAAACTGTATCAAAACATGAAACAATTATACGGTACTCATATTGGGAATTAGAGGATGCACCTGAGAAATTACAAGAGTTTGATTCAGAAAATAAGTCTTTTGATCAAAAGAAAAAAGTCCGTGTTGATTATATTGGATCATTTGAATGTCCTATTAATGGTGTTGTGGATGACGTTTTAATTAAAAAAGGTGATGAAATTCTTTTCCATGACTTTGTTATAGCCAAGGTTTTGGAACCATGTACACATTCTATTCAATTTGGTGGGTTATGCGCTTTGTGTGGTACGTCTTTGGAAGATGAAAGTGATTATAGCGGTTATCAATATCAAGAGCGTGCCCAAATTTCAATGTCTCATGGTACAAATAATTTAAAAATTTCTAAAAATGAAGCTCAAAAAGTTGAGGCAAAAATGACTAAAGATTTGATGGAAGAGAAAAAATTGATTTTAGTTGTTGATTTAGATCAAACTGTTATACATGCTACTGTGGATCCAACCATAGGTGAATGGATGAAAGATACTGAAAATCCAAATTATCCATCCTTAAAAGATGTTCAAATATTTTCTCTTGAAGAAGAACTGATGTTACCACCAAATTGGGTTGGTCCAAAACCTCCAGCACATGTTAGATGGTATTATGTTAAAATGAGACCAGGTTTAGAAAGTTTCCTTGAAGATATTTATGAAAAATATGAATTACATATTTATACAATGGGTACAAGAGCATATGCTAAATCCATTGCAAAAATTATTGATCCAGATGAAAAATATTTTGGTGATCGTATCTTATCAAGAGATGAAAGTGGTTCATTAACCCAAAAATCTTTGGAACGATTATTCCCTGTTGACACTTCTATGGTTGTTATTATTGATGATAGAGGTGATGTTTGGAATTGGAGTGATCATTTAGTGAAAGTCGTTCCATTTGATTTCTTTGTTGGTATTGGTGATATTAATTCTAATTTCTTACCTAAACAAAAATTATTACTAGGTCCAACTAAAAGGGATGAAATGATTGAAAAATTGGAAGAAGAGTATCTTCAAAAAAATTCTAACTCAACTCTTGCAGAAGAAGAAGCTGATTTAGAACAAAAGATTGAAGAAATTAAAGAGCAATCAAATCAAGACACTTCTGGGATTGAAGTGTCAAATGATGAAAGTGAAATCTCTGAAGAAATTCGTGCAGAATTTGCCGTTAGGGATTCAGAAAGGGAAGCGTCATTAGAAGCACAAAGGTCTGAGCGTCCATTGGCCAAATTACAAAAAGATCTAGATAAATTAAGTGATACTGGTGAAAATTCTGAATCTTCTGATAATGTTGATATCAATGTGACTGAAACGAAACAAATCAAAAGATTATTGTTTGATGATGATGATGAGTTAATTGGTTTACAAGCAGCCTTACTAAATATTCATAAAGAATTTTATGATCGAGTTGCTAAAGGTCAAAAACATCCAGATATCAAGACAATATTACCAAGTATGAAAACTAAAGTGTTGGAAGGGTTCTCTTTTGTGTTTTCTGGTTTATTCCCACTAGGCACAAACATCAATAAAGAAAGTGTTGTCATTTGGGTCAAATCTTTTGGTGCAAAAGTTACTTCGACTGTTACTTTAGAAACAACACATATTATCACTAAAAGTCCTCATACATATAAAGCTAGATTGGCAAAGAGCATGATACCCACTTCAAAAGTTGTGCATCCAAATTGGGTGTTTGATTGTTTGACTAATTGGATTAAAGCTTCAGAATCAAAATATGAGATAAAAGGTATTAAACTTTTATCATCTAATGAAGTTGATTCATATAAGGAAAAATTTATTGCAAATAATGAAAACAATAATCTCGATCTACCAGATGATGTCTATGATGAAGATGCTGCTGCTTTATTAGGTGGTAACATGCATTGGTTGGATGATGTTGAAGATTTCATAGATTCATCAGATGAAGATGAAGATGAAGATGATGGTGATAGTGATGACAAAGATCATGAATATGAAGACAAAAAAGAAGAATCAACCTTCATTGGTGGTGAAAAACGCTCGAATCAAGAAAATGATAAGAACACTGATGAAGATGATGATGAGTCTCATAAGAAGAGAAAAATTGACCAAGAACCTGAAGCTGACAACAGTAGCGATGATGAATTAGCTGCAGAATTAATGATGGGTTTTGATGATGACGAATGAACTAATAAATTTCAATTGAATGATAACCGTTTATTAATTTGTTTTCCATGTTTTGTTACTATATTATATAATGTATTTATTTTGGAAATCAATTCAACTTGTGTTATTATACAAAGAAACAGAATTTTGTAGAATAAATATTCACGCAGTGCATAATTTTTGTGAAACAGAATTTAATTGAAATATCGCAAAATTAATTGCTTCTTGTTTTTTTTTTAACTTTTACTGTAGATCCCCATAGTTTTTTTTGATATTATGGATTTTAAAAATCTATTCCTCCCTATCAATTATGATCCAAAACAATAATAACAACCATTAAAAACCATGAGTGAAACCATTGACCTGCTAGTTGACAAGTGGTTAGCTATTGATATTGTAACCTAAGTTGCATTTGTCTTAATCCCTACACTTGCTAACGTTTTTTAGAATCCAAGAACAAGGGAAGAAATCATTCAACTACAAAAAGAAGGCAATACTAATGAATTGGAAAAAAGGTTGAGAAACAGAATTGCTTTTGGAACTGCTGGATTACGCTCTAAGATGGAAGCTGGGTTCAGCAGATTGAATGATGTTACGATTTTACAAGCAACACAAGGGTTAGCTGCATATATCACTACACAAACTGATAATAAAACTGTTGTTGTTGGCCATGATCATAGATTAAATTCCATAAGATTTGCAGAGATCACAGTTACAAATTTCTTATTGAGAGGTTTCACTGTTTACTATTTATCCGATGACCCAAAATTATCTGGTGGTCCTTATGTTCCAACTCCATTAGTACCGTTTGCTGTTGATCATTTTAGTGCATCTGCTGGTGTCATGATTACTGCTAGTCATAATCCTGCTGCAGATAATGGATATAAAGTATATTGGGGAAATGGGTGTCAAATTATTCCACCTCATGATAAAGGTATTGCTGCTTCAATTTTACAAAATTTAGATCCAATTACTGATGCTTATGAAACTACTAAAGTTTTCACACAAAGTGTTAAAAACAAGTCATTAAAATATAATAAAGAAGAAGTTCTAGCTGCTTACTTAGTACACTTGGAGTCTAATGTTGTTGTTAGAAATGTTACTAATGATTTGAAATTTATTTATACTCCTATGCATGGTGTTGGGTTAGAAGTTTTCAGTAAAGCAGTTCAATTATTGGGTATTAAACAATTATATACTGTCAAAGAACAAAGTGAACCAGATCCATATTTTTCAACTGTTAAATTTCCAAACCCAGAGGAAAAAGGAGCATTGGATTTGGCTATAAAAAGAGCTGAAGAGTTAGGATTTGAATTAGTTGTTGCAAATGATCCTGATGCTGATAGATTTTCAGCTGCTGTTAAGTATCAAAATAAATGGAGACAATTGACTGGTAATGAAATTGGGTTTTTATTTGCCAATCATATTGTAAAAAATTATAAAGGTGATTTATCAAAATTATATCTAGTTAATTCTACAGTTTCTTCACAAATGATTGCATCAATGGCTAAATCTATTGGGTTTAATTATGTTGATACTTTAACTGGATTTAAATGGATTGGTAACAAAGCCATTGACTTGGAAAATGAAGGATATGTTGTTCCATTTGGGTTTGAAGAAGCAATTGGGTTTATGTTTAATGGTATTCATGATAAGGATGGTATTTCTGCAGCTACTGTTTTTTTACAAATGGCACAAGACTGGCATGAACAACGTACAAATGCTATTGAAGTTTTAGAGACTGGGTTTCAAAAATTTGGGTTTTTTAAAGAATATAATTCCTATTATATTGTTCCAGATTTATCCTTAACAAAAATAATTTTTGATCAAATTCGCTCAGATTATAAAACAAAAGAAGAAGCCTACCCATCAAAAGTTGGTGATTATAAGATTACTTATTGGAGAGATTTAACTATTGGTTATCAATCAAATACAAAAGATCATGTACCAGATTTACCAGTTGATCCTAGTTCACAAATGATCACTTTGGTGTTAGTTACAGAAAACAATTCAGAATCCATACGTTTAACAATGAGAGGGTCAGGTACGGAACCAAAACTTAAGGTGTATATTGAAGCCAAAGCACCAACAGAAGAACGTTCATCCTTTTTAGCTAAGAATGTTTGGTCAACATTACGTTCTGAATGGTTTAAACCTGAAACCAATGGATTAAAAGAAAATTGATTATACATGAAATAAAAAATGGGAATTTATTACCAATTACAATCTGTAGAAATCAATAAAAACAAATTACTTATACTTTTCGTTCTTAAATAGAGAATTAAATCTCAAAATTATCACCAATTTTTACAATAATCTGCGAAGTGATTTCCTTTTTTAGTAATTAAATTTACGTCAAAAAGTTTTAAATTTCCCTTTTTGACAAAAATGCGCCAAAAAAGATAAACGAAAAAACATCAACAAAAAATTGGTGAACGAAAAATACAATTCAAATCAAAACAAACTCAAATTCAAAAAGGAAGTGCTGGTTTCTTCCGAGAGTTGCTTAGGAAGGAATGTTCAAGAGATTTCAAGATACTCATGGCAAGAAGAGTGATCTGCCTCTGTAAGTAATTTGCTTTTTGGTGGTATTTTTTTTGGAATCAAACTGAATACTATAACAACCAGGCGCGTGTTTGGTATATCAATGAAAGTTTTTACTAATAATTTTAAGGACTAATGATTTCAAACCAAGGAAACCTGGGTTTAATCTTAACAGTAAATATGCTAAATATGGTGGTTATCTGATAGGGGCAATTTTATTTTTTTACTTGTTTTTTAATCATAGTGGGATTGACACATCATCCTTTCGTTACACAGATGAAGAATATACATCACAGCAAATGAAACCTTTTGATTATGAAAAATTAAAGAAATTTGATCAAGGTGTTGAGAAATATTTGATTGATCATAAAGGTGATTTATTAAATCCAAAAGATGATGTTATTTTAAAACATGAAATTGATGAATTATTCCATAGTACAGTTGATTATTATGATTTAAATGATTTCCAAGGTTCAAAAGATGGTAAAGCTGATGGTGATCGTGTTTTATTATGCATCCCATTGAGAAATGCTGAAGATGTTTTACCATTAATGTTTAAACATATTATGAATTTAACTTATCCACATTCTTTAATTGATATTGCATTTTTAGTTAGTGATTGTTCTGAAGGTGATAACACTTTACAAGATTTATTTGATTATTCTATTGCTTTACAACATGGTAATTTAACAGATTTATTGAAAAAAGAAGATGATGAATTTTTAAAAAATGATGTTTCTGGTACGACAGATTTATATTTAGATTATATGAATCCTGATTATATTGAACAAGTTCAAAAGGCTTTTAATCCACCATATCATAATGAATATACCAAATCTTTTAACACTATTCAAATTTTCAAAAAAGATTTTGGTCAATCGATTGGTCAAGGTTTTACTGATAGGCATGATGTTAAAGTTCAAGGTATAAGACGAAAATTAATGGGTAGAGCAAGAAATTGGTTGACTGCCAATGCATTAAAACCATACCATTCCTGGGTTTATTGGAGAGATGTTGATATTGAGCTTTCTCCAGGCTCCATTATTGAAGATTTAATGAAATTTGATTATGATGTTTTTGTTCCAAATGTTTGGAGACCATTACCTGAATTTTTAGGTAATGAACAAGCTTATGATTTGAATTCATGGGTTGAATCTGATCAAGCTCTTGATTTAGCTAGAACCCTGAATGAAGATGATGTTATTGTTGAAGGTTATGCAGAATATCCAACATGGAGAGTTCATTTAGGTTATATTAGAAATCCAAATGGTAATCCAAATGAAATTGTTAATTTGGATGGTGTTGGTGGTGTTTCAATTTTAGCAAGAGCTAAAGTTTTCCGTAGTGGTGTTCATTTCCCAGCTTTTACATTTTTAAATCATGCAGAAACTGAAGGTTTTGGTAAAATGGCTAAACAAATGGGTTATAAAGTTGGTGGGTTACCACATTATACAATCTGGCATATTTATGAACCAAGTGAAGATGATTTACAAGAGATTGCTAAAAAAGAACGTAAGAAGAGACGTGAACAAAATAAAAAATCAATTGGTAATACAAAAAGACGTGGTGTTCCAAGAAGGAGAAGAGTTAAAGGACAATCATAAGTAAATGAAAGAATATAATAAAAAAATTAACACACATTGTCATTTATTTCCTTGTTCTAAATATTCATTTTTAAACAGTTTTTTAATTCGTGATTTCATAGTTCGTTATTCTAATTGGTGGCATAAATAATTTATTTTTCTTTATAACTTTATAGGGGAAAAACATACAATTATATTAAAATTTATTTTAAGATGTAGAATAAAATATAATGAATCTAATATACAAATTACATAGTTATAAAAAATTACAATTAAAATTAAAAAAGAAAAAAAAATAGAAAAAGCACAATGTAGATTTTATAATAATAACATTGTAAGACCAGACATCAATAATGTAGAGAATGAAATAGTATGTAATGCAGCACTACCTTTATGGACTTTGGTACCAGAAGTAGTTGAATTCGATGCAGTATTAGTAACAAAGCCAGTATTTGACAATGTAGTTGAGTTTGAGTATGCAGTAACAGTAGAATGTGCTGAAGTTGAAGTTGAGGTTAAATGAACATTGGTGTTTTTACCAGCAAGACCTAATCTTTGTTCAGTTAAGTCAAACACAGCATAAACTGTTTTTAAGAAAACAGCACCAAGAATCCAAGAATCATCAGCACTTGAATCAACACCTTGAACGTTTGAAACACAAAAACCTTCATATCCTGATCCGTTAACATATGGACTACCTAAATAATCTGAAGGTTTGAGTGGCCATTTATGACCATTAATGTTTAATTCAATAATTAATGAAGAATTACATGGAATTGCAAAATTTGTACCATCAGTAACAGAATTTGGGATATAAGTATGTAAATCCAATGCATCTTGTTTTGGTAAAGCTAAAACTGTGGTACCACTATCAACAATTGCTTTTCTTGAATAAAGTGGATCAAATTTTATATTTGAATTAGAAATGTTGACTTTATTTGTAAACTTAACTTTATAATCTTCAACAGTAACATCATCAATAGAAATTAACCAATAATGGTTACCATTTGATAACAAATTAGTATATTCAATATCACCTGTGTATAATTCTTCCAATGGTTCACCAATAGCAAATATACCATGATTTGGATAATCATCTTGATTTAAAGTGAAATTACCTAAACTTAAAGAAAATTTTTCAACATCAATAGCATGAGAATCATAAAGTACAGAAATAATACTTTGAATTGAAGAAGAATCATTTGAAGGTAAACCAAAAATACCAGAAACTGGATATTTACTAAAAAATTCAGGAACAGTATCAGCTAAACCAAATTTAAATTTTTCAGTGGTTGCTAATTTATTAACAATGATATTATCTTTAACAACATTACCTTTAGCAGTACCAGTAACATAAGCTAGTTCAAAAGTAGATGTAGCAGTTTCTGTATTTGTATATAATTTTCTATCTTGACATGCTTCATCGGTACAATTTTCACCATAAACCCATAAATAGGCGGAACCGGTATCAATAATTAAAGGATAAGAATCTTTCCCGATATAAGTTTCAACATAATAACATTCATTTTTATCATCGGTTGCTAATGTAGTGATACCAGGAACCAAGTTCAAAACTGTGGTATTTGAAAATGAATCTTTTGATTGAGGTTTAAAAGATGCAATATTTTTGTTAATTTGATCAGTATTTAAAGAATTTTTTGCAATATAATCTTGAAAAGTTTTTGGAGGTTTTTGTAAATCATCAACTTTATGACCTAGCTTCTTTGGAACAAATTGATCATCACTTCGTGGAAAGATAGCTAAAACCGATACTATTTGAAGAAATAGTGATAAAATTAAAGATGTAGTGAACATGATTGATCAAACTCGAAAGCAGGAATGCAATGCAAAAAGAGTAACAGCAATAAGCAAAAAATCTATAGTCTATAATTATGATTCAATCAAGTAAGGGATATCTAGCAGGCAGTATTGGATGTGTTGATGAAGGTGTTAAGAAGGGAAAATAGTTAATATCTAAAACCAGCGGGTAGCAAACAATCAATTAAAAGAAGAATGTTGGCAAAAAAAAAAAAGATAAATGGACGTTTAATCTGCTGGTTGTAGTGAGTTGAAAGGAATTATTGAAAGGAGAACTGAGAGTATAAGCGAACGAGTTATCAACCTCTTTTCAAAATTGTCTTTCTTTTTAAGTTCAAACAAAAGTTAAGGAAAAGTTGTTGTTTGAAATGTTTTTTTGTTTATCTCTTTTTGTCGGCAGATGAACTTTTGTTTACTTTTCAAACTTAGTGAGTTTTTGGTGCGCGACACAGAGCGCGTAGAGTTAAAGTGGTTGAATGGTTTTATGGGTGATAAAACAGTGTTTATCTATCTAAATAACTGGTAAATATGCTAAAGTAAAGTATGAATCATAAGGATTATAAACACTAATACCTTCTTCTACTTTTTTTTTTATAGATTTCTATTTTACCTGATTTTCCCTTTTTCGGAAATGTGGTGCGTACCGCTGCCATCGCAAATCTGCATCAAAAATTGATTTACTATTGTACTTTGCCTAATTTGGTAATAAATTGAGTTCCAGAGTAGGTAATTTTATAACAATAGTAAATTCGTAGTTCATAAGATTTTAAGTTTTATAACAATAGTAAATTCGTAGTTAATTAGATTTTATGGTGTTTAAAGCAGTTTGAAGATGGTAGTGTTCATATATCATTTATTCTGATCTTTTTCAGTATACTACATTTTCAACTTAAAACAATAGAGATGTACATGTAATGCAAATAATGAAAACCAAACTATACAATGATGAAGATGACAATAAATAAAAGCTTTAAACCAGACTATTTTCATTGGTAGTACTTCCTTCATGTTCAATCTCATGAATAGAATCTTCTTCTTTTTTTTGTAAAACTCGATCAATCATTTCTCGATCTTCTTTTTCGTCTCCTTCAGGCTCATCTGGGTCTTGTAAATGATGAGGCCATTTATAAGATTCATAAACTAACACTAGAGCCACCACTACAGCAACACCAGCAAGACCAATACCAACATACATAGCCGCTCTATAGCTTTGTAATAATGACTTAGTTTTCTTCAAAATTTGTTCTTCAGCAGTACCTGCAATACCTAAAGATAAAGACATTGAATAATTGATCATTGTAGAAACTAATGAACTAGCCATACCTTGATGCTTCTTTGGTAATGTATCTGATAAGACTAATGATGCTGCTGGAAATGACATATCCATCCCAAAACTTAAAATCACCATTTGGGCAAAAATCATATTAAAATAAGATTGATGAACTGGTGTTCCTGATAACATTGCAATTCCAATTAAAAAAGCACACATTGCTGCAAATAAAATATATGAAGGTCTAATTCTTGTAATCAATAAAGAAACTAATAAAGCAGCCACTATACCAAACACTAACAATGTACCATATGAAGCAGCACCTTCAGAAGGTGTATAATTTTTTAAATTTAAAACAAAACACCAATAATAATAAGTCCAAATACCAAAACTTCCCCAACCAAATGCAATACATGATAAAATTAATAATAATTGTTTATTCATGATTGAAGCTGGTAATAATGGCCATGTTGCCCATCTTTTTTCATAAGTGAAAAATGCCATAAGGAACAAAAGACCAATGATTAATAAAACAATAACATATGGGGTATCCCAACCAACATTTGGTGCTTGATTCCATGCAAAATTAAATAAAATTAATCCAACTATACCTAATGCTGAACCTATCCAATCCATTTTACCATTAGCATCATGAATTTTAATATGTGGGATTAAGAAATAACTAGCAACACCCATGATAAACAATGTTATAGCATTAGCGTAAAATGCCCAGGTCCATGACCCAAATTGTGATGTGATAGCACCAAAGACACAACCTAAAGTTGCACCAAGTGGTGCACATGCTGCAACAAGACAAAATACAAATGCTTTTCGTTGACCATTTGGATAAATATTACCAGCAATACCAATTGCAGAAGGTAAAATAAATGCTAAACCAACACCTTGAAACCCTCTACATACTGTAAAAAATTCAACACTATGTGAATACGAAGATAATCCAGTTATCAAAGTCCAAATAAATGACCAAATTGTACCACAAATTAAAACTTTTTTCAACCCATATAAATCACCAAATCTACCCGATATTAAAATTAAAGTACCAGAAGTCAATGGGAATGAAGCCATAAACCAAACTTTATCACCAGCTGTGACATTTTTAAAAGACACTTCTAATATATTCATCATTGGTAAAACTTGTGTCGTACCCGCTTGATTTAAAGTTTGCGCCAACATGATTAAAAATACTACTGAAATTTCATGCAAACCATTCTTAAATATTGGAGGCCTTGGATCAATATGCATTTTTGAAAATGAGTATATGTAGTTGAGGATGGTAGTGTCAAGTGAATAATTTTGTTGTTATCTTTATTTATTCTTTTCCTGCACCTTTGAAAATTAATATTAATTTTAGTAAAGTTAAGGAAATTTTGGACTCTATTGGAAATAAAAAACAATTTGATAACAATAATCACAACAAGATTTAAAATAAAATATTGGAAGTCAAATTTTTTTGTTTATTCATTAGATAAATTTTCTAAACGAATGAATGTACTTTCTATACGATTACAGTAAAATATTAATTATTCCAATATCGGAATTAATTATCTCCAACGGAATTTAAATATTCTTGAGGAAATTTTATCGAGATGAAAATTGATTTGATTTGCTCTTTTCTTTTCAATAATATATCTAACAGGAATATATTGGTGTAAAGGCAAGTTATAATTGCAGATTGAATACTGTAAATATTATATAAATTAGAAATAATCCGATGATAGGACTATTATTCAATAAGACATTAATAGTAAAGTAACTGATAGATCGAGTTCAGTACCATCGCTGGTTCGACTCTTCCCTGCCGTAGTATTTCTACAATGATTAATTTCAGTTGTGTTACCCGGATAACAATTAACCTTAAATTTGACACATTTTACAGCAATCACGATGAACCAGCTGCCGTTACTTCCATTACCACCTCCAATAAGCACTGATGGAATTG
>JAKTRJ010000119.1:0-27355 GCA_030579655.1 Liangdongia dryadoides | reverse complement strand
GACTTTTAAAAATTCTTCAAAACAAATTCTTTATTACTCCAGCGCTTACTATTTTCTGCCGCATGATTGGCTCAATTTCCCTGGTTCGGAACACAAGACACAAATATTTTCGGGACAAAAAAAGAGATAATTTCTTTTGAAGGAGATTGAGAAAATCACCATAAAAAGTGAAAAAATCCATAAATCTGTTAAAGTTTACAATTTAAATATAAACACTGTTATTCCTTGAATAATTTACTTGGTTCTTTGTTACCATTTAATCGTATATTAACTTTATACAACACTTCATCAATACTATCAACTTCAACACAAAACATAAACAATTCCCAAGGCATCCAGTTGCATAAAAAGAGAAAAAAAAAATTTTTAGCCAATAAAAAACAAAACATCCATTTTAATAACTTAGAAACTTTCAACTATCAAAAAAAAAACAAAAAATGCTTTCTTCTCCAATACATATTGATTCTGCATCAAAATTACAATTCTTTAAATCTGGTGCAAGTGCTAGAAAAATGTCTCTATCACAAGCTACCACCAATGGTCATGCTGCTGGTTCTTTACAAATCCATGACTCTAATAGTTCTTATATTTTGGATGATGAAGTTTCAAGTTTTGCTCATGCTGCTGCTCATGCTGCTGTTACTGTTGAAGCTCAAGCTAAAATCCAACAACAACATGAAGAATTAAACAAACTTGCTGTTAAATATAATATCCCATATATTCCAGAACAAATATTTATTGGTGGTCGTAAATCAAAATTAGCTGTTGCTCAATCTGAAATTATTAAAAGTATGATTAAAGAAAAATTTTCAAGTATTGCTTGCCCAATTTTAGCTTTAACAACTTTGGGTGATCAAGTTCAAAATAAACCTTTATATTCATTTGGTGGTAAAGCTTTATGGACAAAAGAATTGGAAATTTTATTATTACAAGATTTAGGAGAATATCATAAATTAGATTTAATTGTTCATTCTTTAAAAGATATGCCAACTAATTTACCAGATGAATTTGAATTAGGTTGTATTGTTGAAAGAGAAGATCCTTCTGATGCTGTTTTAATGGCTAAAAATTCTCCTTTTAAATCTTTACAAGAATTACCTGATGGTTCTGTTGTTGGTACTTCTTCTGTTAGAAGATCTGCTCAATTAAAAAGAAATTTCCCACATTTAAGATTTGAAAGTATTCGTGGTAATGTTCAAACTAGAATCAACAAATTAGATGATCCAAATACTGATTTTAAATGTATTGTGCTGGCCACTGCTGGTTTGACTAGATTAGGTCTAGATTATAGAATCACTCAACGTTTAGATTCTTCAATAATGTATCATGCAGTTGGTCAAGGTGCTTTAGGTATTGAAATTCGTAAAAATGACCCAATAATGAAACCAATTTTAGAATCAATTCAAGATAAAGAAGCTACAATATGTTGTTATGCTGAACGTTCTTTAATGAGAACTTTAGAAGGTGGTTGTTCTGTTCCAATTGGTGTTGCATCAACTTTTAATGAAAAAACAAGAGAATTACATATGAAAGCTTTAGTTATTTCTGTTGATGGTACTAAATGGGTTGAAGATGAAATTAAATTCAACATTTCCGAAGAAAATTTTAAAAATGATTCAAATGAAGCTGGTGAAATTTTAGCTAAAAAAATGGTTAAAAATGGTGCAAAGGAAATTTTGGATGAAATCAACTTTGATAAAATTAACGAAAAAGATGAATGAATAAAACTTTTCTCATGATTTATTTTATTTTCATTGTTTATTATTATTTATGTGACGTTTTTTATGACCAATTTTATATTTGATTCTTTGGGGGTTTTTACATTTTTTTTTTTATTTCATTTGTGCATTATCTTAATATCTGTGCTGTGCTTGCAAACAAAACAAACAGAAAAAAAAAAACATGAATAGATTATTATTTTATTATTATATATTATACCAGCACAGCAAAAAAAAATATTCATTGTTCCTTGTTTTTTTTTTTAATCATTAATAGATTATTTCATATAATTTGAATTGGACCATTCCATGTATATATTATTTAACAAACTGGTTCTGTTTTTAATATGAGATTTGAATTAATTTTGATTGTAGATATACTAAATCTTTTTTAAATAAATCCAATAGCACCATCAGTTCAGTTCAGTTCAGTTCAGTTGATGTTGATGTTGATGTTGATGTTGATGTAGTTATGCAGTTTCTTAATAAGCTTGGAAAAATTTGACAGATAAATGTAAACATTTCAATCAATATTAATATTAAAACAATCAGCACATATAACCAAAAAATGACACAGAAACAGATGAAACCAGCAAGAATACAAGTGGATCCATCTACTATGAATGAAGAGGAACTTCCACCACAAACTGGTACAGTTTTTAACATTTGGTATAACAAATGGTCTGGTGGTGGTAATGGATTTCAATTAGTTAAATCTAAATATAAACTTGATGTTGATCGTGATTCTGGGTATACAAAAGCTGATAAAAAAGATACAAGACAATATTTTTGTCTTTTTTTTGCAAAAGGAATGTGTTGTAAAGGTAAAAAATGTGAATATTTACATAGATTACCAACAGAAGAAGATGTTTTCCCATTAACAGTTGATTGTTTTGGTCGTGAAAGATTTAGTGATTATAAAGATGATATGAGTGGTGTTGGTTCTTTTAATACAGTGAATACAACGTTATATATAAGTGGACTTGTGATTAAAGATGATACACATGATTTATTAAATAAAGAATTTAGAAAATTTGGAAAAATTAAAAGAATTTATATATTAAATTCAAAAAATTGTGGGTTTGTTACATATAAAGATGAAGTTTGTGCACAATTTGCAAAAGAAGCAATGGTTGGTCAAAGTTTATATGGTACTGATATAATTAATGTAAAATGGGCAAGAGAAGATCCAAATCCTACAATTATTAAAGAAAAAAAAAGAGAACATGATTTAGAAACTGAACAAGTTGTCAAAAGATTACTAGAGAAGTTTGATAATACTCAACAAAATGTTATTGAAGATTCAAATGAACCAGAAGTTGAAGAACCAGAAGATACACAACCAAAAATTATAGAAAATGAACCAATACAACAAAAACAAATCGAAGCACCAGGAATGTTCAATAAAGATACTTTAAGTAAATTAAAACTACTAAAAAAGAAGAAAAAGAAGGTTCTAAACAAAGTATCAAAAGCATAGTATTTATATTATATAATCATATAATAGATTGAACATTTGACAAATTTTTGAATTGTTCAGGAATTTTATTCCCACCTTTTGTAAGTAGTTTTTTTAAATCTGGATATATTTCTCTATCCACTTCATCATTTAAAAATGTAATTGAAGTACCATAATTTCCTGCTCTACCAGTTCTCCCTACTCTATGAATATAATCATCAATTTTTCTAGTCATTTGGAAATTAACAACTAATGACACATTATTAATATCAATACCACGACTCGCAACATTAGTGCCAATCAAAATGTCTACTAAACCATCTTTTAACTGTTTAATAGCATGTTCTCTTTGATCTTGAGATTTTGAACCATGAATAAATGAAGCTTTAAAACCTTGTTGTAATAATTGTTTGTTTAAAAATTCACCACTATCTTTATAATTAACAAAAATAATAATTGGTGATGGATATTTCCCATTTTTTAAGATATTAATTAATTTTGGTAATTTCTTTGAATCTTCATTAGTATTAACAAATTCAAATTTTTGTTCAATACGATCATTAATTTGCATTTCACTTGAAGATGCATTCCCAATATTAACAATAGCTGGATTATTAACATATTTTTTAGATAATTGTTCAACTTCAGATGTCATTGTTGCAGTAAACATCATATTTTGTCTTTCTGTATTCATAAAATTAGTAATTTGTGCAACTTGATCACCAAAATTCATTTCAATCATTTTATCACTTTCATCAAGAACTAAAAATTTTACTTGATTTAAAACTAAATAATGATTTTCAAGACAATCAATTAAACGACCAGGAGTTGCAATAATTACTTCAATAGCCTTATTTGTTAAATCAATAATATTTTTTTCAATTAATTTACCACCAACAATAGATATAACATCTATATTTGGTAAATATTTCAAAAATTTTTGGAATTCAATTTCAATTTGTTGTGCTAATTCTCTAGTTGGAACCAAGATTAAACCATATGGCCCATCAGTTTTCGAATATTCATCTAATCTTGGTAATGATAAAATCTTAGAAAGCATTGGAATCAAATATGCTAAAGTTTTACCAGACCCAGTTTCAGCAATACCAATGATATCTCTTTGTGCTAATGAAATTGGTATAGAAGCTCTTTGAATTGGTGTTGGTTCATTGAAACCTAATTTATGTATAATATCTAGTAATTGTGAAGGGATTTTTGATTCATCCCATGATCTTAATGGGTTTGGTAAATTTGAACCTTTTGTAATAATTTCATAATCTTCTTTTAAAATACGCCAATCTCTTGTTTTCATTTGATCTAATGGTTTTTCAGTCCAATGTCTATTATCATCATCCCATTTTTTTAAATCTTGTGTTGAACTTCTAGGTTTATATATTTCCATAGTGGGTAAATCATCAGTTACATCTATAGTATCATCTTTATCATTCCAATCAAATGTAAATTTTTTAGCACGACCTTTTTCTAAAATCTTGTTATAGTTTTCTTCATATTCTTCTTTATCAAGCCCAGCAATTTTATCTTTTCTAGGTTTATCATTTTGTGAATATGGTGAATATCTGTTTTTACTTAGAATTGAAGCATTAGAGCTAGATCTAGAATTACCAGTTGATTGTTTAACTTTAGCTGCTCTTCTTTCCAATGCTAGCTGTTGACGTTGTTTTTTTGTTAAAAACTTTGGTTGAGAAACGGTTCTTTCATTTTCTTTCTTAGACACTAGCTCTTCTAATGAGATTGGTGTCTTTCTTGACATATTCCCTTTAACTTTCACCAATATTCAACTCTTTAATACTCATGTCAATATTCATCTTCTAAAATTGTTTATCTTTTGTTCCGGACCACAGCGATGATTTTTCTAGTGGTGTCCGGGTGAGTGATTAGGTTACTAATCCCCCATAAAAACGCTGATATAATACAAACAAAGAGAATAACTACTTGAACAAGAACCAAATAGTTCGAAACTAACAAAGAGAAAACAAACAGAAATCATGTCTTTATTTGGAGGAGGTGGTGAATGCTCAGCAAGCGCAAACCCTTTATCTCAGTTCTCAAAGCAGGCGGGTGAAGACCGTTCTTTACAGAGATCAAATTTTAACCATCCGATGAACGCTAATCCTACAATGAGACAAGATGTTCAAATGAACCAACGTGATCAACAGGTAATATTCTTAATGATATATTGATATAACTTTTAATTAACAATCTTTAGCATATGAACCGTTTTTTTGAAGCAAATGATAATTTCAACTTTCAACCAATGCGTAATGAATTAAACCATATTCCTCAACAACAAGGTCCAGCACCAGCTGCAAACTGGTCAGCAGAGTTTAACCCAATACAACAGAATCAAAGTAGACTTAACAACTGGTCATCTGAATTTCAAAATATGAGTCCAATGACATCTTCCGCTCCTATGATAAATGCAGCTGCTTCTCAAGAATCAATGACTGCCAATCCTTTGATGAGATCAAGAGTTGGTGGATATAATCCTATGTTTGGTTACACTAATGGTGGGTTGTTATCTCGTGGTATGATGACCCCAGCTTCTTTACAACCTATGACTGCAAATGCTGCTCCAAAAGTTCAAGAAGATAGTGGGAAATGGGAAGAAAGTTTTAAAGAATTTGAACAAGAAATTACTGAAGAAGCCAAGTTAAATGAAGGTGTAGTTGAAACTAAAGATGAAATTATTGTTGATGATAAAAATTTGGCAAATTTTGATGAGGTTTGGGACGCTTTAAATTCACAAGAAGTTCATGAGGAGTTTAACCCATCTAATGATCAAGTACATAATTCTGATGCTTCTTGGGAAAAAGATTTTGCTACTTATGCTCAAACTAGACAAAATTTTGGTGAATATCAATTTGAAGAACATAATCAATTTGCAAATGTTCCAAATGCTTATGAAATTGGGATGACTTTAATGGCTAATGGTGCAAAATTATCTGAAGCTGCATTGGCATTTGAAGCTGCAGTCAAAGAAAATCCAAGTCATGTTGATGCTTGGTTAAAATTAGGTGAAGTTCAAACTCAAAATGAAAAAGAAGTTGCTGGTTTAACAGCATTAGAAAAATGTTTAGCACTAGACCCTGAAAATTTGAGTGCTTTAATGACACTAGCAGTTTCTTATATTAATGAAGGTTATGATAATGCAGCTTTTGCCACTTTGGAACGTTGGATCGAAACTAAATATCCACAAATTACAAATAGAGCTAGAACTACAAACCCAAAAATTAATGATGAAGATCGTTATTCTTTGAACAAACGTGTCACTGAATTGTTTATTCAAGCTGCTCAGTTATCCCCAACTGGTGCTAATATCGATGCTGATGTTCAAATAGGGTTGGGTGCTCTTTTCTATGCCAATGAGGAATATGATAAAACTATTGATTGTTTTAAAGCTGCTCTTGCAGTCCGTCCAGATGATGAATTATTATGGAACAGATTAGGTGCTGCATTATCAAACTCCAATAGATCTGAAGAAGCTATTGAAGTTTATCACAAAGCTATTCAATTGAAACCAACTTTTGTAAGAGCAAGATATAATTTAGCTGTATCTTCCATTAATATTGGTTGTTACCAAGAAGCTGCAGAGCAATTGCTAGGGGCTTTGACCATGCATAAAGTTGAAGGTGTTGATGAAACTACAAACTTAGAACTGTCCAACCAATCAACAAGTATTTTAGAAACTTTGAAAAGAGCATTTTTGGCTATGAATAGAAGAGATTTAGTGGAAAAAGTGAACCCTCAAATGGATATTAATCAATTCAGGGGTGAATTTAATTTTTAATGTTGGCATACCATTGTTATATAAGTCATATAATATAGTAATCAATCATGTTTAATATACTCATCAAGTTGTAGGTAGGTGTGGGCCAGTTCGATCATAATAAATACATTTATAAAAGATATACCAAAAAAGAATGAAACGGACAGGAATTGAACCTGCAACCCTTCGATTGCACTAATTCCAACTGGAGTCGAAAGCTCTACCATTGAGCCACCGCTTCATCTTGAGAATTTAAAAAACTAAAAATTAAGGCAATTTTGCATATTGATCACGTGATTTATAGATCATCAATAATGGATATTCAAGGATTTATTAATACTACGATCTACGAGGACTAAGCTTCAAAAGCTATTACAGCAGAATTTAATTCAACAACCTCTATTGGAAAAAATACATATAGAATTATGCCTTCTGGCTAAACATTTAAATTTAAATAACAATATAAGATAATATACGCCTTTAAAAAAAAAAAAAAATAATGTTACTAGTATAAAATTAATCCAATGTGTTAGTAATAGCTACTCTTTCAAGCCTTAAGATTAAGTATTCATTTTCTGAAGTACTTAATCTTTACATTCTACAAAACGGCAAAGATAATGGTGTTTTTATAGTCGATGGCATAAATACCTGCTAGGAGTACATATTCATGCATATGTCTCATATTTATTTTATATATCCAAAAGAACAAAAAAGAACATAAAATCAATATTTACTAAAGCTGCTAAAATCATAAGATTTTGGTTTTTTTCCGGAGAACTTCATAATTTTAAGAATGGCATCCAGAGAGCTAATATTAATGCACCCACTAGATCGTAATTCTGCAATAAACAGAATCTTAGATCCTGGAACCTTTACAAAAAAAAACATTATAACACATAAGAAATTTAACACCAAAAACCAAATACATGAAGCTTATGTATAGTTAAACAACTACTTTGGTTCACTGCTGCACCTAGTATGTAGTATAAAATAAGTTGGTAAAATTTTAAGCACTGAAATGAATATATTTAAAAATCCTGGCGTCCAATTCTTACTGAAAAACAAAAAATGCGCTGGCCCGGAGTCGAACCGGGGGCTCAAAGATGGCAACTTTGAATTTTACCGCTAAACCACCAGCGCTAATTTGTGTTTTGAAATTCTTGCTTTTGTCTGCATCTGCATGACTTAAGTAAGCTTACATTAGTTTCACGTGATATTCAGGCGTTTTTGGCATTAATTTCACGTGAAAGTCATCTCTTTTCGCATAAAAATTACAGTTTTTTGATTATTGCCAAAGAAGGATGAAATACAAGATTATTTAAATAGGGTTGTGCTTGAAGCAAAAAAGCTAATATTCTGGTAAACACAGATAAAAATGCCTATATCTTGACTTGCACCTAATACAAATACATTAAGCGGTTGCTTCGTGAGTCTTGATCATGTCTAGTGTAGTAAATCCGATGTTTAAGTCAAAAGCATCAAAAGATCATATACTATGAAATGGAAAAAAGCTTTGCACCAGTATTATATAGAAAATCTTGAAACATATTGATGCATAGTTTAGAATGTTATAATTGAATTCTCTAATCATGACATAATACAAAGTTATGGAAATTGATATTTTAGGAATCATTTAATTTGCAGCTGTACTCAAAGATTGACACTTTTTGACAAAAAAAGCACGAACTTAATTGTTGTTTAAATACGTGTTATAATTTTTAAAGTTAATTTAGAATTTGGTTATACAGCATTGTCTCTTTGCATATTTCAGGAGTATTGGCTTTGTATCCATGCAGTGTAATGTAACTAAAAGATCTACAATACATACTATAGCACATCAACAACAAGTGTGGACTTTCCAAAGTTCTTTCTGTGCATTAAAATGTGAGCGTGTTAGAAATATGTGGAATCAGACGATGAGTGAATCTTATGATTTCTATTTATTGACCAATTTATACCACAGAATGAGGTTCTCACGCTAGCTTAAGCTCAAATTTTGACAATCTTTAAAGGAGGATCGAGATGTGCAATGGTATATTTCTTCGTTGAAATTTCAATTAATAATGTCTGAAACTAATTCGTTTTTGAACACAGTAAACTACGAATCAGTGAATACTGTAAAATTAAGAAGCAAATTCTTATTGTATATATTGATATTTTATACACTTACTTATAAAGCAGATTAGAGAAAATATTAATATATAAACTTTTCCCGTTCCTTCCACTGATCTTTTTTAAATCAAAATAAACTAACCAGCAATTGTTTAATGATCACATAAACGGTGCTTAGCTGGAGTGTAAATATGGGGAAATTGACTTAGACAACTTCAGGGGAACCGTTGACATGTAAAATGAAGAACAGGCCACAGAAATATACATCACATAAGAATACATAATAAAGGCAAATAATATGATTTTTGACTTCGTAGAATTTTAACATAGCATTGTGCCATGTATACATAGTTATGTTAACAGTAAAAAATACTCGTTAACGAAGCACAATTTAACACAAACTTTCATGTTTAAGATCAAGAAAATAAGTAGAGTAATCTTAAGAAAACACATCATGAGCTGCACACAGTTTTGAGAGATCATTAATCGTAGTTCAGAGGATACACAACTTAAATCTTTCTAGTGTTACATGTAGAACAGAACCTCGTTGATTAAGGATGATCCGGAATGTGAAGATAAACCTCTAGTTCCTGCTGCTACAACACCATATGACGTATATACAGTACCCAATAAACAAGTTTATGCCAAATTTCTTTGGAATATAGATTTAGCAATGTCCATTGATCCAATGCCAACCTTTGAAGCAATAAAGTCATTCGAATTAATTATTCCCCATATTTTTTTGTTCAACAGAGCTGTAGTGCACCCAACAAGAATTTCCAGCCGACTACCACAATTATACAACTATAAACTATACTTACAAGCGCTGCCAGAACAACCAAGATTCATGAATAACAACTAATTAACCTAAAAATTGACAGTCCATCAAGAAAATCATTAATGGAATATCTTGAAACAGTTAATTTGCTGCAATAGCTTGAACGTTGTCAAGGGTAATAATGATCACTAGAAACGAATTGTTTCAGATCCAATTATATATGAGAAATGTACTATTTCAAACTAAGTAGTTTTAGAACCTTGTACTTTTTTATACATATCCATTTAACCTTATAATTGCTGCTGGAATGGAACTGGGACCCTCTGCACCTCACCTAAGATGATGATGATGATGATGATGTTACGTACATCAATTCATGATTATGTTAATCGTACCTGTATTTATGCATGGCAGATGCATCAATCTGACACCTCCCGACCCACACTTTTGTAGAAACTTAAAATCAAAACTTGAAATTACATTATACAGATTTAAGATTTCTAGTTTGGATCTTAAAGGGGTACTAATTGGGAAACCTCATTTATATTGGTTAGAACAATTTACATTGAAAATCAAGAGAAGAATTGTTTTTACTAGATATTTGGTCCCTGAATGGCTACTTTCACACTACAGACTGAAGTCATAAATTTACCAGTTTTGTGAGTATGTCAATCAAAACATTGATTCTTATCTAAAAATATAAAGAAATATGTTATGTACTCACAATATTTTGTTTACACAATTTATCCTTTAATAGATTTTTAGCTTTGAGTGAAGATTCACATATACCCATTTTGCATACATATGCATATACATACAGTATGCATGTAGTAGTCTCCAACGAAACAACACAATATGGAAATTGGCAATTATTCATCATAGTTGTGAACAAAATCAAAGGACATATTCACTAACTTCAAAGGCTAGAAGGTTTTAAATTCATTTCACGATCATCAAATGCATCAAATTATGGTGAATCATGTAAAGTGACCTATATACAAGAAAGTCTCGATTTTCGAACCTCATACTCAAAGAAGAATATGAAGCTGCTTAATATATGATGTGCTTTGGTTACATCCTTTAACTCAGAAAACTATATAAGAAGTAGTTTCCCATAACAGTCAACCAACTCAATTGTATTCTTTCCTCATTATTAAGTTTCCAACTTACAAACAAACAAACTCAATACTAAAAACAATCTTACAATGAAGTTCTCCTCTGCCTTACTATTTTCTGTTATGTCTTTGGGTGCCATGGCTGCCCCAGTCGCTGTTGCTAAACCAGAAGCTGCTCCAGCTCCAATGCCAGAAGCTTTAGCTTTAGCTGAAACTGATACCTTAGGTTCTATCACTCAATTGGGTGGTTTGACTGGTAAATTGGCTAGTACTTTGACTTCTGCTTCTAATGATGCCAAAAATGGTGGTCAATTGAGTACTAACATTGTTGGTGATGTTGTTGGTGTTGTCGTTACATTCTTGAAAGGTTTGGTCAGTACCTTGGGTAGTTTGACCAACTTGAACGATGCTTCTGATGCTATCAACAAATTGTTGGATGCCACTTTAGGTAACTTAGACAAGATCTTGAACACCACTGGTTTAACTCAAGCTGCTTCTAACGAATTGAAGAGTTTGGTTGGTACCGTTGAAGATTTGTTAAAACAATTGGTTGCTTTGTTGGCTGGTTTGTTGCAAAACTTAGCTTCAGGTAACTTGTTAGGTGTTGTTGTCTCCTTAGTTTCTGGTTTAGTCTCCATCTTAGTTACTTTGTTAGGTAACTTGTTGGGTGGTCAAGGTAACACCAAATAAGAGTCTTCATTGAATGAGGTACTTTGATTGTTGGGGTGAATTATGTGATTTTGAATATTGATTATTCGGATCTGATACCCATAACACAATTAGAAATAGACAATTTTAATTTTTTATAAGAAGAGAAGAAAATAATTTGATATATTTGATTTAAAGATATGTAGATATTGATAAATCGCAATTTTCTTACGAACAAAATTAATAAATATGGAAAATTTAATGGCAGTGAAGACAATGTTCTGGGTCTAGTAGAACCAACATTAAGAACAAAGCTATTTTCAATAATAACCACATTTATTGATGAATCTCTGTTTTAATAAATTTATTAATTTCAGTAATACAATTCTATTTCCGGGTAATTACCGTTTTTGGCGATTTTTTTTTTGAGACGGTTGAAAAATTTGTGTTGATGAACAACAAATAACGAGTACTGTAAATAGGTCAACTACAAAATATTTAAAAAACAAAATGGCTCGTCAAAACTTCTTGGGTGTTGTGATTTCACAAGGGTTTATGAACAAGACTGTTAAGGTTCGTGTTCAAACACAAACTTTCAACAGTTTAGTTAATAAGGTTAGTATTTGAATGGAAATTAATTGGAATTTTTTATTTATTAACTATTAATTTAGGTTTTATCTAAGAGAACTGATTACCTTGTTCATGATGAAGGTAATATTACTAGAGAAGGGGATGTTGTTCGTATAGAGTCATGTCGTCCTTTATCCAAGCTCAAGACATTTGCAATTGCTGAAATTAAAAAGAGTAAAGGTTCCAAATTTGAAGAATATGCTCAAGTAGCAAGAAAACAAGTTAGAGCTGAAGAAATTACAAAAGCTAAACAATTTTTGGCCAAAAGATCACAAACTGAAAAAGATATTAAATTGGGTACTTCAGTTATTAGTGAATTGTTATTGATACAAAAAAGCATTAGAAGTCCAGAAAAATTGACTTCCGAAGAAACAAAATTATTAGAAGCTGCTAAAGAAAAATATTCAGCTGATGATTGGCCACCATCTTTTGAAGCTTTAGATTTACAAGTTAATATTTTACGTAAAGAAGTTGAAGATTTGAGAAAAACTATTAATGATGTTAATCCATTATTAGAAAAATTATTAGCTCCAGAAAATGAAGAATTATCCAACAAGATTATAGTGGAATTGGGTAAGAGTACAGAAGGTTTAAAGAATAATATTCGTAAAAACTTGTTAAGACAATATATTTTAAACAATCACGATTCTCCACTACTTGACGGTTTAAAAAAAGAAGTTGAAGCATCACAAAACTGAGCTCCATATTAGTATATAGAGGAGTTCTTAATGACATGTATATATACATATAAAACAATATAACTACTGGTTTAAAACATTGTAAATATGCGATGTAATTTTTTATGCAAGGCTGGTGTTGCCCCACACAGATCAAGTAATTGGACAAATCTCTTTGACTTGGACGTAATTTTAAAGATTTGATAAAATTATTGTACAAAAATTTAAATATCAGATGTATCAAGTCAAGTTTCTAAAACCTTTGAGTCTTGGAAAAAATAAGAATTTTAGAAATATTGGGAATTCATCGAAATTATCAGATCCTGTTTATGAATTAAGTACTAAAATAACACTTGGTAATGATTTAGGTGAAGAATTTTTTTTTGGTAGTGCTGAAATTATTTTAGAAGTTATTGTTCATAATAATGTTGTTGGTTTTAAAAAGAATAGAAGTAGTATTATTAAAACAGAAAAATTGAAATGGAGTTCTGGGAAAAGAGCACTTGATGTTTCAATAATTATGTCTCGGGAACAATTAAGTCCAGGTTTAAAAATTTCATTAAGAACTTCTGTTGATGATCAAAGCAGTATTGATGAAACTGATATGAATAATGTTGAATTAAAAGAATTGAAAACTCAATATTTACCAGAAGATTGGGAAAATTTATTTTATATTTCTACAAAAAATGCTAGTGTTGAAAAAAATGTTGGAAAATTAAGATTTTTATCTATAGAATCTATGCCATTAATAATACCTTTTAAATTAGATGAATTACCTATAAAGACAGATCGTGTATGTATAAGGCGTGTTGGTGATACAATTTTAGAAGAAGAGATGAGTGGTACAAATATTGCACGTCATTTATGGGATGCAAGTATATTATTGAATGAATTTAGTACTAAAGAATTGAGTGATATTTTAGATTTAAAAGTTAAAGATTTGAATATCTTGGAATTAGGAACTGGTATAGGTTTAGTTTCAATACATTTGAGCAAGATGTTTAAAGATGGAAATATATTAGCTACAGATTTATTAGATGCTAAAGAGATTTGTGAAACTAATATAAAATTAAATAATTCTAGTGAAAAAGTGATTTTTGATGAACTTGATTGGGAATCTGTTGAATCTACAGGTCGTGAATGGGATATTATAGTAGCCACCGATTGTACATATAATCCATTGTACTATGATGCTTTAGTTAATGTATTAAAAAGAGAATCAAAGAATAAAAATACAAAAATATTATTAATTCATAAATTTAGGGAACCATATTCAGAAGCTGAATTTTTCACAAAACTTTTAAAAAGTTTTATACTTGAGAAGCAGGTTTGGATTAATGCAAGTGGACAAAGTTTAACACATCTTGGTGTATATACTTTAAAATAAACAACTGATTAATATATATAAATCTTTATAAATTGTATAAATTCTAGCTGCCAATTATGCACGGGCACATTTCCCTTTGGGTCCACCCAGAATTTCGGTAATCAAACCACTTGAAAATAAATATCAACGTCAACAAAGAAAAGTACTTGAATTTAACGAGAATTAGTATAAAAAAAAGTTGTGAACTTGAACAGAAAGTGTGTTAAAGTCGCTCATTAGTCAACTACAAATTGATACCAAATTTATTTTCAAATACCGCTCTGTTCAAAAGTGCTCGTTTAATGCATTGAGCTAAAGTTGCTGTCTTTGTACTTTCATTCCATTTAATCATCAAATAACCAGATATTATTTAATACTTCATAATGCTCAATGAAAGAAGAAGGAGTACAATTAGAAATCCTAGTGGCAGTCCTATAGTGCCTATCAATGCAGATTTTCATCAAAACCATAACATTAATACTTACCTTAGTACGCGGCGAGCAGTTAGTGAACCATTAACTTCATCTCATAAACTTCAATTGCAGCATCATCCAGAATATGATTCTCAAGTTCATAAAACAAGTTCTATGATCAAACTTCTTCTTGTTGGTGATGCTGGTGTTGGTAAATCTGCTTTAATTATTAGTTATTGTGATGACGTGTTTGATGAAAATGGTTCAAAATCTACAGTTGGAGTTGATTTAAAAGTTAAGATTGTTAATGTTGATGGTGAATATTTTAAAACAGTGTTATGGGATACTGCTGGACAGGAACGTTATAGAAACGTTATTCCTTCACTTTATAAAGGATCAAATGGTGTTATTTTAACTTATGATGTTACAGATTTAGATTCTTTTAATGGACTTTATCATTGGATAAATGAATGTTATGAAAATTGTGATTTAGATAAAACAATGTTTTATTTAGTTGGAAATAAACTTGATCGTGATGAAAAAAAAGTTGGAAAAGAACATTTAAAAGAATTTTTAGATTTTACAAAAAAAAAATATCCAAATTTAAAAATTAAAGCAATGTTTGAAGTTAGTGCAAAATATTTAAATTTAGTTTATGGTTTATTTGATATGATTATTAAAGATCTTGTGGAAAATAGATGTTATTTTGATGAAAAACGTTTACGAAATAAAAAAAGTATAGATCTGAGTACTGCAAGAGATGATCAACAACAAAATTGTTGTTCATATTAACAAATCTTATATTTCATGTTGCATCATTTCAATTCCAAAAACGTCATTTGTGTTTCTACATTAATTTGCATTTTATAATTTTCTATATTTCTTTAATGATAATGATTTTATATAAAAATTACTATTACATCTATATATACATAAATATACATTAATAAATTTATTCAATACCTAATCTTTCTCTTTGTGCAGCTGTAAAATATTTTCGTCTAAATTCTGGTAAATTAGTTGCAGCTCTATTATCTTCACCATTATAATTAGGTCCACGATTAATATAAACTAATAATCTTCTTGACCATTTATTAAATTCTTGAACTAAATGATATTTTAATTCTAAATTTTTATGTTGTGGTATTAAAGTTGGAACAAAATCTTCATTATTTGTTGGCATCCAAAAACATAATCTTCCACCAATTGGTAAACGTTCACTTGAAAATTGTAATAAATCATATAATAAATTATCTAAAGAATAAGGTTTTTTAGTTGGAATATAATCTTTTCTTAAAAAAGCCTTTTCACCATTAATTTCAACTTGTTCTTTACCAATAAATCTTTCAGGTTTTTTTGCACCTAAAACTTTTAAACCTTCTCGTATACCATAAGGTGGATCACAAATTATTGAATCAAATTTTAAATTTGATCTAAATGCATTATGAGTAAAATCCATTGTTAATACATCTAAAAATAATAATGGATTTTTATATTGTTTAAAATTTGATTTTATTGTATTATTACCTTTACCTTTAATTAAACGACCATCAATATCTGAACCAATAGTTAATGCACCAAAAGCAGCACCAGCAACTAAAAAAGAACCAGTACCAGCAAATGGATCATACATTAAATGACCAGAATTAACATGACCTAAATTACAAGAAACTAAAGATAATTCAGCTTCAAATGTAGTTGTACCAATATATTTTCTTTTTTTTAAATCATATTTTTCTAAAAAACCTTTACTTCTTGCAGTTAATTCAATTTCTCTTCCAAAATAATAAAAACTTGGTTCTTTTGCAGCAATACGATCTTCTGGTGGAATATAATGTTCTAAAACTGTAAAAATTTGATCTGGATTTTTCATTTTAATTGGTCCATCAAATTCTAAATAACTAAATCTTTCAATCATTGAAATTTTTGATGAATTATTTTTTTTACCTTGATATCCAATAATATCAAATTTAAAAGAACAATTTTTATATATTTTAAATTTATCTTTAGATTTTTCTTTAATATTTTTATGCATTTCTTCTTCAGTTTTACCCATCCCCCATAATTCATAAATTCCTTTTGCTAAAATAGCTCTTTGTAACCATTTTTTTGCAATTTCATCATTTTCTAAAGAAACAATTAAAAATGGTGATTCTAAATTATGTCCACTAAGATCAACATTAATATTATTTAATTCAGCTAATGATTCTAATTCAGCAGCTCTAAAAGTTGGATGTGCTTGTGCTAAAAACACAATATAATCTTTAGCCATGATGAACAACAATAAATGAACCAAATTCACCAATAAATAGCAATAAATTCACCAATTTTTATATTTCAATATTTTTTATATTTTTGATAAATTTTAATAAAAAATAAAATTTTCAATATAAAAAATACTCACCGCCACCAACAACAAATAAATTAAAATTTTATTAAAAGATTAAATTTGGTTTCTTAAAAGGATTTTTAAGTTGATTTAGTTGATTTAATTGAATTTAGTTGAATTTAGAAGCTATTTTTATTGGTATAATTGCTGAATTAAATTATTTTTAGTTTATTGTTTACTATTTCATAGCTGTTTATAAGAGATAGGTATACAAAATATCAAGGAAAAAAATATCAATATCAATCAAAGTTATCAATTGTATTTCAACTATATATTTTTTAACTATAAAATAATTATCATGTCTGCATCTGATGACGAAGAAGCCCTTTTTGATGATATCTATGGGGATCAAGAACCAGAAGTGAAAGAAACTTCTGAACCTAGTACTACTACAGATTCTACTACTACTACTAATAATAATAATACAGATACTACTACTACAGATAGTACAGATACTGTGAAAGACGATAAAATTGAATCTGAAATTAAATCTGAAATTCCTGAAATAAAAGAAGAATCAACAAGTACAGATGTTTTAAACGAATCGAATAGTCCAATTACTTCTATTAATACTAATATTCCATTAGTCCCACAACCAGAAGCTCAACCAAAAGCAGATTTAAGTCGTGATGCTGGTAAAATGTTTATTGGTGGATTAGATTGGGATACAAATGAAGATAAATTAAAAGAATATTTTTCAAAATTTGGTGAAGTTGTTGATCATACAATTATGAGAGAATCATCAACTGGTCGTTCAAGAGGGTTTGGATTTTTAACTTTTGCAGATTCAAAATCTGTTGATGAAGTTGTTAAAACTCAACATGTTCTTGATGGTAAAGTTATTGATCCAAAAAGAGCTATACCAAAAGAAGAACAAAATAAAACTGGTAAAATTTTTGTTGGTGGTATTGCACCTGAAGTTCGTCCAAAAGAATTTGAAGAATTTTTTGGTAAATTTGGTACAATTATTGATGCTCAATTAATGATTGATAAAGATACTGGTAGATCAAGAGGTTTTGGATTTGTTACTTTTGATTCTCCAGAAGCTGTTGATAGAGTTTGTCAAGGTAAATATCTTGATTTTAATGGTCGTCAAATTGAAGTTAAAAGAGCTGAACCAAGAGGTCCTCAACAACAACAAAATCATATACAACAACAACAACAACGTTTTATGCAACAACAAGGTGCTTATATGACAAATCCAATGGCTACTACTGTTAATCCAAATGCTCAACAAAATGCTTATTATGGTGGTGTTACACCAGAAGCAATGACTCAATATTGGCAACAAATGCAACAATATTGGTTACAATTACAACAATCTCAAGGTGCTGCTAATGTTGCTGGAATGCCTCAATTCCAACAATTTCAACAATTACAACAAACAATGAATGCTGCTGGTGCTCCTAATACTACTCCTAATACTGTTACTAGTCCTGGATCTGATGATGGAGATGAAAGTTCTATTGATAATGAAAGAAAAGATTTTGCTCCAATTAATGCACCAAAAGGACCAAGAAATGGTGGATATAATAACAGAAATAATCGTGGTGGATTCAGAAGTGGTAGAAGTAGAGGTGGTAGAGGTGGTTATAATAGATCTCGTGGTGGAAATTTCCATCCATACTCTCGTAATTAAAAAAAAATTTTTATGAATAGCTTTAATTTTATACTACAATTATTTGTAGACAAATAATAACACATCTAATAAATCAAATATTATACATAATTCACCCAATAAAGTAAACAAACAAAAATAAAAAAAATAAAGTATATAGCACAAAAAAGTAATAACAAACATTAATTATCATCATCTCAATTCTTCAGGGATATTCCCATGACATAACCAACCAATTGGTTGTTTTAAATTTTTTTCACGATCAATAAATCTAAAATCTTCAAGTAATTCAATACAATATTCTAAATCATAACCTTTTGTTAATCCTTTTTCAATAGCACGATAAATTGCTTTACGTCTATTAAATTTTTTTGAAGTTGCAGGATCACGTCTCCAACCAGTTTTATATTCAGCTTCTAATTGTCTAATTGAAGGTTGATCATTTAAACCTTCTGCATATTCATTCCAAATTTCTCCAACACTTGATGGTGCTTTAATAAATGCATATTCTTTATCATAAACTTTACGTTTTTTATTTAAAGTAACAGTTGAACCACCAGTAGAATTTGAATTTGAATTAATAATTTCTGAACCATTATTTGAATTATTAACATTAGTATTATTACGTACAGATGTACTATATTGTTGTAAAGGATCATCATCTAAAATACTATCTTCTGTTGTAGTAGGAACTTTATCATTATTATTTTTATTTGAATTTGAATTTGATTTGCGTTTAGGGGTTCTTCTTTGTACTGCAACTGATGCATTCTGTTGAGCTTGAGCTTGTTGTTGAGCTTGTTGTTGTTGATGTTGTTGTTGTTGTTGACGTTGAACTTGAACTTGTTGTTGTTGTTGTTGTTGTTGATGAGCTGTAGATTGTGATGTAGAAGGTTGCTGAAGATGACGGGATTGTTGTTGAACTTGAGCTTGATTTTGAGCTTGAATATGAGCTTGTTGTTGACGTTGTTGATGTTGAGATGGTTGAGTAAAAGATTGTAAATTAGCTAATGGATTTGATTGTGGTTGTAAAGATCCAGTTCCAAGTAATTGTTCAGCAGAATTAACACGATTTCCAGAAATATTGTTTTGTTGAGGATTTGTAGTTATACCTAAACTATTTATACCTAAATTATCATTACCAATTGAAGTTGAATCAGTAACATTAACATTTGTCATTGCAGTATTAAAATCACCAGCAACAGGATCAACATTCATAATATTTTGTAATCGATTATAAACAGTAGATTCTCTATTTTCTTCAACATGACGATTCTCTTTAATTATATCTAATATTAAACTTGCCAACCCAGCAATTTGTGTTTGTTGTCTTGTATATTCCATTTGACACGCTTTTTGATTATATTGAAATTCATTTTGAAGAATAAATAGATGATTTTCACACATTTTGAGTTGTTGCTCATAATTTTTGAGTTGCTCTCTTAATAGCTTAACTTCTTCATTTGACATGATTCTAATTAATTCTTATGTTTATTGTTAATATTAAATTGATTGTTTTGATTGTCCTCTTCAGCCCTTCAATCAAATTGTCCAGTGGTGTTGTTTTATACAAATTTCCCACTTTCCACTTTTGAGAAACAGCTGAAATTTTGGTAATTATCTTTTATAAATTTCTCTTTTTCAAATGACCAAAACTTTTTATAAAGTTAAGTCTATTAATTATTGAATTTTTAATTTAACTGTTGTTATTATGTTATTCAATTGTCCCTTTTTTGTTGTCTTTTTCGTCTTTTTTTGATAAAATTTGTCTTAAAATTTTATTGTAGGGTAAGACTTTAAATTAACTACTTTGATAACTTTTATAATATTTTGTTAATGACTTTTTATATATATTTTAGTACTAATTTATAGATAATATACTCTGGTTTTTGGTATTTTATTGTAACAATTATTAATTGTATTATCAAATTATCAATATTTAAATATTAAATATTGTTTGTCCTAACGGACAAAGTAAAGACGGAAAATATAAATATTAATTAATATGATATTATCATTATGAAATATATATATTATGAATAAATTACAGTCTTATATTATGAATAAATAAAATGAGAGAGATAGATAGTTAAAAAAGATTGATTCATAGAACTATAAAAGATACAATAACCAGAACTGGACGAGTCCGGAGTCGAACCGGAGACCTTTCGCATGCTAAGCGAACGCGCTACCAACTACGCCACACGCCCTAATTTATAAATACAAATAGGTTAATTAGTAACCCGGATTTGTAAAGTGTGCGTTTACCAGTTATTTGGTAAATTTATTATAAGAAGTATTTTATAATTAAAATGATTTAACGAACCTTTTTTGATTATATTATGTTTTTTGGAAATATATTCTCTTAATATTAATTTTATCTAATTTAGTGGATTTATTTGTAATACAAATACTACATAATCAGGGTTTTGGTCCAGCCGTATAAAAAATTACAAACACGAATATACTGACAGTAGAGAGAGGCACAGCAATTAAAATGACTAGGGGATGACACTAAATATTAAACTAATTAGTTAAAATTAAAAACTTTGTAAAATTCAACTTTAACAGCCAATAAATTTCATCACGTCGAAAACCGGTTCAACCAACATCTACTAAAGATTTATGCCAAGTTCTCATTTTAAAACTTGTAAAACCCTTCATTAGCAAACAATAATTATCAAACAACAACTATTAAACAACAATGTACTTAGAATTGGATAAAAGATATTACTATTACACTCATCAACATCATTCAAGATGGTGGATTGTATTTCCAGTTGTTATTGGTCTCGCTATTGTTTCAATGCTTTGGGTTTGTTCTGCAAATTCAAGAAGACAAAAAATAGGACAAGCTCCTCTAAGGTATACTGGTGCTTGGGCTACACCTCAAAGACCTTTAGGTTGGAAATGGGGTGCACCAACAAATAACGATGAACAATTACCAAGTTATAATGATGCTGCAAATGACCCACGTATTTATAATACTAATGCAAGTAATCCTCGCCCGAATTCACCAACTACAAGTGCACCTCCTCAAACTTATCAAAGACCTAGTGGTCCACCTCCAAATGCAACTGATGATATAATGTTTCAAAGACCTTCTGGTCCACCTCCAACAACAACAACTACTGGTCAAACTGATTCTCAAGAACATTATCAAAGACCTAGTGCTCCACCTCCAGGTGTTGATGATTCAAAAGTTGAATTCCCAGCTCCAACATATACTAGAAGTTGATCTATGATCTGGATTTTAGTTATAACTTGTTGATCTAGAAATTTAATCATGTTAATTTTTAATTACAGAATAAGATTTGGTCTGTCTTTAATGTCTATAATAATTGGGAAATATATGGCGTTATGCAAAGTTTTTAATCCAATAAAAAGTAATCAACTAAATCTAAAATTCGGTAGTTGTAGTACAACTTAACTTTTGAAGCAGTAACTTCTAGTTTATTATTTATCGTCTCAAAAGATAATTTAAGCCGTTAAACGCTAATTTAACCACTATAATTTTGTACAAACATGGCTTTTTAAACAAATCCAAGGCTCAATATATTTAAGTACTACATTTTCTTTCAAGGCATAAAACTTTTGTAGATCCATAGAGAATGTTCAATACTCATAAGGTTTCTAAACGTACCTCATATTGGCTTATAATTCATTACAAAATCTAGACATCACTAGTTTTGAAGAAACAACGCGTTTTTTTTCATCTTAATTCTACTTCATTTATCCTTTCAAAACTTGACGCGTCGCGTTGTTGCAGTTAATATGCCTACATGTTTACTTACTTTGCATACATCACTCCTTTAACAACAACAAAAGATGTAAAAGTATATAGAAATTAAACATCCCTTCAAACAACATGGCATTAAAATACTTATAAAACATACATTGACTTGAATTAGAGTGCATTTTTAACAAATACGGACGTACAAAACTCTTTTCTGATCATTTATACACCAAAAACAGTCGCGTGTCAAACGCGATTTCTTCAACGGTTTACAGGTATATCACCTCTTGATGCTTTTTCCAACCCTTCCAAAGGTTCATGAACTTTTAAATATATAAGGTATCAATCCTCCCTTTTTTAAGACATCTTTAGTTCAAATTTTCTCTCTTCATCCAACTACTGTTCACTCTTTATTTTTAACTACAGTCATTCATTCACTTTTAACTTTACAATAAAAATTAAAAATGCAATTCTCAACTATCACTGCTACTGCTATCTTTGCTTCTTTGGCCATCGCTTCTTCTGTTGAAGTTACTTCTACTGCTGTTGTCTCTGATGATGCTACTACTTTAGTTACCATTACATCTTGTGGTACTAAAGAATGTGTCACCACTACTTCTGTTGCCATTGATACTAATACTGTCACTGAAACTGGTAGTGATGAAGTTGTTACTGCTACCACTACTGTTCCATCTGGTCCAGAACCATCTTCTGCTGCTCCAGCTTCTTCTGAAGATGATGTTACCTATGTTGATATTACCTCTACTCCAACTGTTACAAAGTCTACTGTTGCCTCTACTGATATCACTACTACTCCAACTATCATCACTACTGTTTCCACTCCATCTGGTAATGGTAATGATACCTTGTCCACTACTGCTGAATTAAGTACTTTTGAAGCCAAGGCTAACGATATTGTTCAAGGTTCTTTAGTTGGTGCTTTTGTTGCTGCTGCTGTCTTGTTGCTATGAAGAAAAAAAATTGTTTTAAATAGCATTTTATCATCAACTTTATGAAAACGAACACTTTTGATTTCTTTATTTAAGGTTTTATAACGACTTTGTGTATATTAGATTTAGGTTTTAATAAAAAATTGGGAATATAAATATATGTAGAAATAAATATATAATCACAATTTATTCTACATTAATATCATAACTTCATAAATAAATTCCATAAATACTCATAAACATAACTATAAAAATCAAAAATTCAATATTCTGCTAATCTCAATTTTTCACTTAATAATCTTGCAGAAATACCAACACCACTTTTACTTGAACGTAGTTTAGCAACCATTCTTTCTGGTGAAGTTCCTCTAGATTTAATTGCATCATCATCAAGATCAAAATATCCATAACCACCAAGCAAGTAATTCAAATTACCACTTCTATTATGATGTAATGCTCTACCTCTTTCCTTCAATGTTAATTCAGCATTTTCAACTTCTTCTTTATAAATTCCTGCAACTTCATCAAAATAATTCTTTAATGTATCAATAAATCTTTGAGTTTGACGATGTTTTGAAGAGACACAAACACTAATTGAAGAACCTTTAATAATATAAGCAATACCAAACCCATTAGATGCAGTTGGACCAAACCCAAAAATCTTTAAAGCTGGATTACCACAATTTGAAGTGGAAATAATGGAATTATTAAGTTTATCCCAACCTGAATCAGCAAAAATACTTGGTATTTCATTCATTGATAATGGAATATTTGAATCTGATGCAACTGTAGAATCTGATAAAGAATCAACATCAATAAAATGACCATCTTTATAAATTGTTGTATCACCAGTAGAATTAGTAATGGAATCATCACCAAGATTTACACCATTAGCACCATCAGCAACATAATGTTTCCAAATAGAAAACAAAGCATATAAATGACGATCTTGCCCATATCCACTTGAACATCTTTTTGTAGTTTCAACATGCTTATTACAAGCTTTTCTTAATAAATCTAATTTTTCAACACCTGGTGCATTTTCAAAAAAACGACGAACAAATAAATTTGATTCTAAAGAAACAGTTCTAATAGCTTCAGTACGACCATGTAAAAATTGTTTTGTCATTGCAGGTTCATAAGTACATTCAACTTTACCATATAAAGAATAATATGCAGCTTGAAAACTCATTTGAACAAAAGCATCAGGAGAACATTTCAATTTTTTAATGAAATCAGAACCATAATTACCAAATTCTAATACAGCAAATTCATTTTGAGAAATCATATCTGATAATCTAGTTTCACCAAATCTTAAAGCTAATGATAAATCTGAAGTTAAATTCCATTCTAATTTTCTTGGAATAGTAATAACATTTGTATCAACAACTTGTTTCTTAGAAACAGGTGGTGAATTTGATTTCCAAATTGATGGTGAATTTGGATTAATTGATTTAGCAAATTTTAAAATACTATCTGTATAAATATCAGAACAAAATCTTAAAACAGTATGACCATCAACACCAGTATGTTCAAAATTAATACCAGCTTTTGCATTCTTAGTGATGATTAATTGTAACTTATCATACCATCTATTTGTACAAGTACCAACTTGAACACCTTTATCTAAAATTGATAATCCACAAAGCATATTTTTAGATAATTCATTCAAATTTTCAATTTCAATATCATCTAAAACAACAATAAATAAAGCAGAATCAATAATACTCAACATTTTATTGTTAATAGGATCATTAACCAAATTTGTTCTTAAATTTGACCAAACTTTTCTATTTTCAGTAGTTAATGCACCAAAAGAAGATCTTGCCAATTCAGAAGGACTAGCTTTTTTAGAATCTCTTAAAACTGATTCAAAATTAATACCTAATTCATCATCAGTTAAAATTAAATCATTATTTTTATCCAAAACATCAAACCAATAAAATTGAGATTTAGATAAAACAACAATATGATGTGAAGATGCATCTGTTTGCATAACACAACCTGTATCAGTTGGAATTCTAGCAGAACCAAATAATTTGTTATATTGATCCATACATAGTGGGGTATTTCTAATTGTATCTGGGGGTAATTCTTGTCTTCTAAGAGCTCTAATAAATTGTAATGATGATTGAGTTAAACTTGTAGCTCTTTTAACTTGAGTATTATTAACTGGTGTTGGATCATCTTCTAAAAGAAAGAAAGGATTCAAATTTAAAACCACTGGGGAATCATAGTTTAAATAAGAATCATACCAAAATTCTTCTATATAAGAAGCTCTGTTTTTAGAATATTCACGTAATTGTTCATCTAAATAAGGTCCAATACCATTTAAAAATTGTTGTGTAGCTTCAATGGTTTGTTTATGTTCATCTTCTGTTTGTAAAGGTTTTAAAGCAGCTAAATAATTATCACAAGTTTGTTTTAACTCTGGAATAGGTAGCTTTTTTAAGCTTGATTGATATTGAAATGTAGACATTGTTTTGTATAATATGCTTCAATATAAAAACCTATTAAAATTCAAGATGGAGAAAGGTCCCGCTTTATATATTCATGACTTTAAGTTTATCAATATTTGAAAGTCATCATTTATTTATCCACAACCCACACATGGGTTTGTCATTGATAAATAACACTAAATAGCACCAAATAAAGACTCAATTGTTGATGCTTTCATCCTAAATCAACACTCATGACCATAGACAATTTTGTATACAACAGAAGGAATCCGATAATGATTGTTTTATGTAATAGCCAATTAGAGGGGTTCTATTGTCCTTTGTGACTGTGTCACAATCTCTAAATTTAACAAAAACATTAGTCATTTGCGTTTCTATTATGTTCTAATGAATTGTTGGTCATCTTCTCAAATGCGGGACACTGTGAAACTTTCGTTTGACAGGAAAAAAAAAAAACTCTGGGATCATCGATGACTAAGTGATTATGTCATAAATAATTTTTAACGCTTCACCGGTTCGACTCACTGGAGATTCTACAATTTAATCATGTAAAAAAAAACAATCACTTTTATCTATATAGTCATAGTAGTTAAAAAGAAACACCAAATAGTCTAACAAAGGAGTTATAAAACACAGAATAGGAGAAGTGAAAAAAAAGGCTATATAAAAGAAATAAAGAAGAATTTATAAACAAAAAAAAAAAAGTTTTAATAAAAATGAATAATAATAGAATAAGCTCATACACGGTTCAAATAAACATTGATTAGTTCCAACAACTTGGCATCATCTCCATAACGTTTATAAGCACATTTAACAAACACAAAATTCTCACTTTGGAGCTCTTGAAGTGCCTGGAAATCTTCATAATTTATTAACTTATTAATACGTAAATTTAAAATCTGTTCACTTACAGCATTTTGGATGGTTTCTTGTTCTTTATATGCTTGCCAAATAGCCTCACCAGTACTGAATCCTCTCCTTATTAAGTCATTGAATTGGCCAGCCAAGCCATCTTGATTATTTGTTTGATTACCAGCATCAGTAGGAATAATTCCATTGTTTGGAGAATTAGCATTCCCATTTAAAGAATCAGAAAGAATTGCAGTATGAATGATATTTGATGGGATTGAGATATTTTGTTTAATTTTTTTTGTTAATGGTTCATCATTGCCCATTGAAGAAATCATGTTAGATCCAGCAGTGGTTGGTGCTGTTGGTGTAGCAGTAGCAGATTGATTACCACTATTACTTGAAATAGAACCAGGACCTGTTGCTGCTGTAGTAGTATAAGTATGACTTTCATTTGAACTTATTAAACTAGAGAAATCCAAATCTGGCTGAGTAGTTGGTAGTGGTGGTGGTAGTTGTTGTTGCATGGATGGATGAGCTAAATTTATCATGTTGGTACTATTTGAGGAAGTTTGTGGATTGTGTGTTGTGTAAAGTTGTTGTTGTTGTTGTTGTTGTTGTTGTTGTTGTTGTTGTTGTTGTTGTTGTTGT
>JAKTRJ010000118.1:0-28369 GCA_030579655.1 Liangdongia dryadoides | reverse complement strand
CAATTGCTGATAAAAAAACAACACTTGTATGTTTTGCATATAAAACTAATGCAGGAGCCATTGCTTCACAAATAAATCCAATTAACATTGTTATTAAATCAATATAATCAACATCTTTTGGATATGTTGTAAAATTTTTATGTAATAAATGTAATAAAATTGGAGCAACTATATACATACAAATAGATTTTCCAACACCTATTGTAGAAATATAATAACCAATAGTTTGTGATCCCCAATTCCATGCATATGTTGAATATAACATTAATACAGGAACAAAAGAAATAGTTGCTAACATTAATAATCCTTCTAATGTTGTTAATATAAAAACATTAATTCTTGGTCTATAACCAGTAATTGGATGTCTTGGAATCCATAATAATTTTAAAGGATGGAAAACGTTTGTTATTTCTAAAAAAATCATTCTTAAACTATAACCAGCTCTTGAATTTCCACCAATTGAATCAGAATTTGATGCAATTGATATAAAACTTGCACGTCTTGCTAAATGAATAGTTTGAGATTTTGATCTTAATTTTGCAGCTCTTGATTCTTTCATAAAAATTAAAACAACAATTGTAAAAATTATAGTTGACCATAAATCAACATATAATAATGAAAAATTATTAAATTTTGTTAATTTTAAAATTAAACTACCAATTAATGGACCACCACCTAAACCTGTATATAATGTACCAAAAACAAATCCCATATAAATAATTCTTGCATGAGGTTCAACAATATCAGTTATATAACTATTTGCAACACCTAATATAACTGCAGGACCACCACCAAGATTATTAATAATTTGTGATAAAATTAATAAATTTCTATGAAATTCTTGATCAGGTTTTAAACAATAAATTTTTAAAATTTTACTTAAAGTTGCAAATATTCCAAATAAAATAAACATTGGTTTTCTACCAAATCTATCACTTGCAGAACCAATACATCCAGAAACGAAAACTCCAGTCATTCCACCAAATAACATCATTTGTGAAGAAATTTCACTAGTAAATTTTTGAACTTTTGGATCTTCACAAATTAAAACTTTTGATTTTTTTTTTAAATCATTACAAGATAATTGAATTGTTAAAATCATCTCTGCACTAATTGAAATTGCACTTGCAATGAAAAATAACAACAAAACTCCTAATAACACACCAGCAGATGGTCTACTTAACCAATGTAAATCTTGATGTTTTAATCTTTCTTCTCTTAACCATCGTATTTCTTCATTATCTTCTTCATGATCATTATCACTGATTGCTGCTTCAAATAAATCAACAGCAGCTTCTTCAATTGCGGCATCAACAGAATCTTGTAAAAAAGGTGTTGTTTCAGTTGGTTCAGTTGGTTCAGTTGGTTCAGTCATATTTGTAATAAACCCTTGTCCCTATTTGTTTATTTGTTGATAGTTGTTTGTTTTAATTATTTTTTTAAAGTTGGATGCCCCCCAGTGTGGACATAATTAAAATTTCCGATAAAGAAACTTTACCGAGAAAAATTAAGTACAAATTTAAAAACTAGAAAGAATGTGGTTTATAGCCACTTGAAAGTTGTTTATCTTGTTTTATCTTGTTTTATACTGGTTTAATGATTCTTGAAAGTTTTTTTTTTGTCGCTTAATACCCATTTTGGACTTTAATCCGTATTTTCTAAAAAAGTGTGCATTATCATGCAGGTGTATACTAATTACAATATTATACACTATAAACTTTTATTTTAATTCTTTATTTAATTTTCTTTTCTTCGGAATCATCATCATCAACAACAACTTCAACTTCAACCAAAATATCTGGATATTCAACATTTAATAATAAAACATGACTAACTAATTCTAAAATTAACATGAATAAACTTGATAATATAGCTAAACAATAATTTGAAATTGTAACACCAATATCTAACCAACTACCTTCAGTTTTTAACAAATAAAAAAAATTTAAACTTAAGATATCACTAGTTGAAATAATTAATGTAGAAATTGCATATGGTTTTGTACCTAATCTAACATTTAAAACACCTAATGCAGTTGATAATAAAATATATGGAATAATTAATTTCAACATTAATAAAGCACCCATTGGGAATGGATCAAAAACTGGCATTAATCTATAAACAGAATCCAATGAAAATGATGAAATACTTGCAACATTACCTGTACCAAAAAATGCAATTTGTAAAAATAAAAATCCAATAATTGCAACTCTTAATAATTGAGAATAATTTTGAATTTTTTGTGGTAATAATGAATATTTAGTTTCAATATTAATCCATTGTAATAATAAAATTGAATAATTTAAATAAAATAAAGCTTCAAATGAAATTGATAAAATTATAAAAGTTGGTGCAAATGTTAAATAAATAACTAATAATCGTATTCTATAATCATTATTTGGATCTAAATAATGGAAAAATGGTAAAACAACTAATGAAGCAATGAAAATAATCCAACCAAGTAATTGAGCTTGTGGTGGTAAACCTTCTCTTGCTTGTAATGAAGCAACAGAAATATTTGTAACAAATAATATCATAAAAATTAAAGAAATTTGAATTGCAATTAATGTTTTTGTATATTTTTTAATTGGATTAAATTTTTTTGGATTTGATTTTTGTTCAACAAGTAATAAAAAATAACATAACATACCAAATATACCAATACCAATACCTGCAATATTAATTTGTTGAATATCTTCAATTTTAACTGCATCTAATAATGTATAAGTACTCATACCAATACATGTAGCAAACCAAATACTTGATTCAATAAAAGTTTGTGGAATTTTCAATAAAATTGGATAAATTCCTAATAAAATAAACATTATTGAAAAAATCCATCTTTCAAAAAATCCATAAACAATACCTTCAAAAAATAAAACAATACCAATACCAATTAAAATTCTTTTTAAAGTATTTAAACCTTTTAAAAATTCTTGTAAACCAATTTTTAAAATTTTTGAATTTGTAAAAATTGTACTCCAAAAAAAAATTGGAAATGCTAAATACATATAATAATTAAATGGAGAATTTTGATAAAATAAAATATAATTAAAAATTAATCCAATTGTTGAAAATATAGATAAATTTAAAATTGAAGTTTGAGTTTCAATTGGTTTTGATAAAATAAATAATTGTAAAAAAATTGTAAATGAATAAGTAATCCAACCAATAAAACCTAAAGAAACAATAGTTCTTAATAATAACCAATTATAAGTAGTCAAATAATATAATCCATCTAATGTAACTTTCATTAATAATTCAACTTTTGCAATAGCTTCTTTTTCAATTGGATGATTTTCATCATTATCATAATTTGATTGTTCAATTAAATTTTCAATTTCTTGTTTATGTTGATTTAAAGTTTTATATTCTTTTGTAAAACCTGGATAAGGTTTAAAAAAAAATTGAGAATTTTTCATTTCTTTTTCTTTAACAAGATATTGTTCAACAATATTTAAAGCATTTTCATATAAAGAATGTAATTTAGCAGATTCAGTATTATTAATAAAAGGTAAAGGAAGTTCACCAACAGAATTAACTGGATAATTAATACCAATTAAATAAGACATTAAAGAAGCAATATCAGCTTGTTTAACATCATTTCTTTTAACTGTACTTAAATTCCAATTTTTAGTATAATTATCAAAAATTGGAGTTTCATTAATAATAGGTTTATTAATACCAGCACCCCAAGCAACTAATGGAGTTCTTGTATTATTTGGATGACCATCACCATGAGAACCAAATGCACTCATACCATGATCTGCAGTAAAAATAAATGCAGTTTTATCATCATTATTATAAAATTTATTAACTTTATCAACTAATTTTGAAATTTGATCATCAATATAAATAGTATTATCATAATATTCAGCAGAATAAGGTCTATAAGCATGACCAGCAGTATCACAACCTAATAAATGTAAAAAAAATACAATTTGATCTTGATGTAATAAATCATTTAATTCAGAATTTGTTGAAGCATTTAAAAATAATTGATCAACATGTTTAAAAACAAAAGCATCTAATTCAATTGAAGATGATGTAAAATCTTCAAATTCATGACCATACATCCATGTTTCAATTTTTTTTGAATCTGAAGCACCTTGAGCAAACATTGGTAAAATATCTGGAGAACCAAAAGACCAAGTATGTCTAGATTCATTTAAAACACTATCAAAATCAACAGGATTTTCTTTCCAACCTTTAGTAACAGCACTAACATCTTCATAAAATCCAGCAATCATTGCAACATGACCAGGTCTTGATTCTGTTGGCATTCTTGTATGAGAAATTCCCCAAGAACCTTCATTTAATACAATATTTCTTAAAAATGGAGCCAAATGACCTTGTTTACCTGTAATTGGATGTGTAATATTATCAAAAGTAGTATCTGCTCTTAATCCATCACCAACTATTAAAAATAATCTTTTAGCAGGAGCTTTTGGAGTACTTTTATGAGGTTCCATTCCATGAACTAATGGACTAACAAAATAAATATCAAAAATTGACCATAAATAAAATGCATGGAATAATACACCAACAACTAATAACACCAATCTCGAATGAGAAACCATTTTTTCTTGTTCAATTGATGTTGATGTTTTTGTTAATGTTTACAACCAGCGTGTTTTTAGTTTTTTATAAAAAATTCGTGTACTTAAAAGGTTACGCGTATAAAAATTCAATATGAAAATATGAAAATATGAGATTTTGGCTTTTAACACCCAGAAAATTATATAATTAACTACTTAATAGTCAATTTAATAAACTACTTAATAGTCAATTTAATAAAATGTAATTTATAAAGAAAAATCAGTTTTAATCATTTAATTCACCTTTTTGTAATTGTTCTAAACGTTCTTGACGACGTTGTTTAATAATCGCTTCCATTCGTTCTAAATCTTCATCATCATCTGAAGAAGATTCATCTGATGGTTGTTGTTGTGGTTGTACTGGTTCTGGTGTCACTCTAGACCTAGATCCACTCTTTCTAATCCCAAATTTAGCCATTCTTTCTTCCATCTTCTTTCTTGCTTGTTCTTGAATATAAGCCTTTCTTTCTTCTGGAGTTTTAAACGTTGGAATTGAAGATGGTGGAACTGGAGAACTAGTTGGTGGAACTGGAGAATTAGTTATAGTAACAGGTACAGTAGAGGTTCGTATTGAATCACTTGATTCAGAAGTAGAAGCAGAAGCAGAAACATCAAACTTCTCAGTAATATCATCAACTCTTAAACTTCTAATAAACTCTTGAACTTCAGGTTCTAAACCAACACCTAATTCCCATTTTTTATAATCTTCAGCATCACCTTTATATGTACCACCATTTTCATTAAACGTTTTTATAACATTATTTGCAATTTCTTCAATTGATGATTCAACATCTTTAATTTTTTGTTGATTAATTTTATTTTCTTGTTGAATTTTAATAACTTGTTCATCTAATTTTTGATTATCTTCACTTAATTCTAAAATTTTTGGATCAATTGGTTTCCCTGTTAATTTTGACATTTTAATAGCTAATAATGCTTTACTTTTTGCCTTTTTACGATCAATATCTGTAATTTCTCCATTTGGTCCAGTACCAATAATTGTACTTGGATTTTTAATTCTAAATAATTCTAATTTTAATTTTGTTATTGAATCTTCAGTATTTAAAATTTCATTTAAAATTATTGGAACTTTTGATGTTAATGAATAAAATTGGGTTTTTAATTCTGTAATTTCTTTTGAATTTGAATTTGAATTTGAAATTATTGGTAATTCTTTAATTTGTTTTTTTAAATTTTCAATTTCTTCACGATCTTGTTTTTCATAATCAATAGATTTATTATTAATTTCTTCATTTGTTACATCTAAAGCTGCTAATAAAATTTTTTTTTCATTAATTAATTTTTTCATTTCAAAAATTGTTAAATTTTTATGATCTTTTAAATCAATTTTTTTTTCATTTCTTCTTCTTCTATGTCTTGAAGAATTAATAATTAAATCATCATCATTATTTTTAAATCTTGATCCATCTAATTTTGAATGACTTGATTTTTTTAAAGTTTTAAAATTTTCACCATTTGAATTAGTTAATTTTAATTTATTTTTAACATCATTTAAAATTTTAAAACTTGAAGGTTTTAAAAATTCTGGTAATGATTCAGGTAATTCAAATCCATTTAATTTTTTATAAATTAACCACATACCAATTCCAAAACTTTCTTTATCTAAATGTGGTTGATTTGGTCTTGCAACAAGATCCCAAACTAATTCTAAATCAGTTCTATTTAATCCTGATTTTCTAAAAATTTCAGCACAAGTATCTGCATTTAATAAACCTTTTTTATCAACATCATAATTTTCAAAAATTCTTTTAAATAATAATTTTTCTTGTTCACTCATACCTTCATTAATATAATTAGTTGGTTGAATTGTACCAACATCAATTTGACCAATTGGAATTAAATTTGTTAAAAATAAACTATTTTGACCAAATCCAGTTTTTTGAGCTCTTAAAGGTTCAAAATTCCCAAATCCAGTTTTTTGTGAAATTAAAGGTTGATTTCCTGTTTGAATTGGAATTAATGAACCAGTTGGTTGTGAAGTTAAACCAGTTGGTTGTTGTTGTAATGGAATTAATCCAGTAACTTGTTGTTTTAATCCAGATCCAGTTTGTTGTGAAATAATACCAGTGACTTGTGGAGCTAGTCCAGTTTGTTGTGCAGCTATTCCAGTTTGTTGTTGTTTTAAAGGTAACCCACCAGTCAATTGATGTTTTAATGGGGCAGATGTAATTACAGGTTCTGTTTTTAATGGAATTAAACCAGTTTGTTGTGGGTTTAATCCAGTAGGTTGTTGTTGACCAATTGGAGTCAAACCAGTTTGTTGTGGGTTTAGTCCAGTAGCAATGGGTTGTAGTGGTTGTTGACCTAGAGTCAAACCAGTTTGTTGTGGGTTTAGTGTATACCCAGTTTGTTGACTTTGAATACCATTAAATCCAGTAGTTTGAGTATTTAATCCAGGTTGAGTATTTAATCCAGGAGTATTATTGGTATCAAATTTTTGAGGACTAGTTTGTAAAGGTTGTGATTGTGTTTGAAATCCATAACCTGTTGGAATTGGTTGTAAATATCCAGTATTTAAAGGTTGTAAAGTTGATCCATTGATAGATTGTTGAATTGTTTGTTGTTGATTTAAAGTTGAAGATTCAATTATATCAGAAGTTGAAATATTTCTTTTTGGTAAAAAATTATTTAAATTTTTTGTTGGTTCATCAGGTATACTAAAATTAATTTTATCAACATAATTTGAAACTTCATTTTTTAAAATTGGATCTAATTGATAAGGTAATTCTTCACCTCTTAATCCTAAATTACATAAATGTAATGCTAATGCAAATTCAGGAAATAATAAATCTCCAGATTTATTTAAATCTGATAATTCCCAAATTTTTGCCAATTGATGTGGTGATAAATTTGATTTTAAAAGTATTGATTTAGCAGCTTCTGGAGAAATTGAAATATCATTAGTTGATGAATCAAATAATTCTTTAAATTTAATATGATCTTGTGGTGTTAAAAATGATAATTGAATATCTGGATATTTTGTATTAACAGGATTAACTCCAGTTTGTTGGAATTGATTTTGTTGTTGATACCCAGAATACATATTCCCACTATTAAACTGATTATTTGATATTAATCTTCTTTATAATGTTATTTAACTCCTATATTTAAATTTCCTTAATTGTCGACCATTTTGAATATTGGTCTAGTTTTAGTCTTCTTGGTCTATATAGAGACTAATTAAAGTCTCTTGTAAAAGACTTAAGAGACTAAAGAGACTCACACCGGGTAATGTTTTGTAATGTTTACATTTACATTTCAATAATATTGACGTGTATATTAATTTATACTGTTATTTATACTTTGATTATTAAGTGACAATGGAAGTTATTTATCAATTCCAGCCTGTTATTGAACCTGTATTGGTCACTATTAGACCATACACTAGACTATTACCATCACAAGTTGTTTTATATGGACGAGCTTTATATTCACGTCCAGTTTTTGATAAAATTATTTTACAATTAGATTTATTTTCACCAGATTCAATTTATTATTTAAATCAATTTATTTCTAAAACTTTAAGTTATGGTATTGTTGGATCATCTGGTATTATTAAATTACCACAAATTTTATCAATTTTAAAAAATCAATCAGTTTCTGGTTTATCATTTTTTAGTATTTTATTAGAAACTATTAGTTATTTAATTACTTGTGCTTATAATTTTAGACAAGGTAATCCATTTCAAACATTTGGTGAATCTGCATTTTTATCAATGCAAAATATTTTAATTTTAATGTTAATTTTATATTTTTCTGGATTATCAAAATATATTAATGGATTTGTTGGTTTAACTTGTTTATTATTTTATACTTTATTTGCAAATCCAGATGGAAATATTGGTGTTTTAAATAATATTGATATTGGAATTTTAACAAAATTTGTTATTCCATTAATTTTATTATCAAAATTCTCAAAAATTAAAGAAAATTTTAAAAATAAATCAACAGGACAATTATCAATAATTTCTGTTTTTGCTGGAGTTTTAGGTTCAATTGCAAGAGTTTTCACTAGTTTAAGTAATGGAATTAAAGATCCTTTAATTTTATTTGGATTTGGTGCAAGTTTAATATTAAATATAATTTTATTTATTCAAATATTAATTTATGCTAAAAAGAAGGTTAATGAAGGAAAGAAGAATAAATAAGTATGTATATAGTTATAAATAAATATAGTTTCTTGTTTATTTGTAGAAAATTACTTTTCGTATAAATTTATTTTGTTGATGTAAAAGATAAAAATTCTCGGGATTAAATATTAATACTGGTATTATATATAACCAATTGAAGTATAAAGTTAATCATGTCAACAGTTACTGTTAAATCAGTTAAATTTACTGATGATTCCCAAAAAGAAAAATTTGATAAATTTATTAAAGAAAATTTACCAAAAATTTTAGATGAAGCAAAATATGATGAATTATATGGTTATCAATTAACTTCATCTGGTGAATATTTTAATAAAGATGTTTTCGATTCATTAATTTTTAAATATCTTGTTGCAAATGAATTTAATCTTGAAAAAACTCATGAACAATTATTAAATACTTTAAAATGGAGAAAAAATTTTGATCCATTATCTGCTGCTTTTAATGAACAACATGATGATAAATTTAAACAAATTGGTATGTTAACAGATTATCCAGAAGTTAAAGATAATAAAAGAGTAATTACATGGAATATTTATGGTGCTAATGGTAATAACCCCAAGAAATATTTTCAAGATTTAAATGCTTTTTTACGTTATAGAATTGGATTAATGGAAAGAGGTGTTCAATTATTAGATTTTACAAATCCAAATTTAAATTTTTTAACACAAGTTCATGATTATCAAAATATTTCAATGTTAAGAATTGATCCTGATGTTAAATCTGGTGTTAAAGCAACTATTAAAATTTTTCAAGATTATTATCCTGAATTATTATATTTAAAATTTTTTATTAATGTTCCAAATTTAATGTCATGGATTTATGAATTTATTAAAAAATTTTTACCAAATTCAACTACAAAAAAATTACATATGTTAAGTAAACCACAAGATTTAGTTTCATATCTTGGTCCATCAATTCCAAAAATTTATGGAGGTAAAGGTGAAGAATTAATAAAACAAAATGTTACAGAAATTAAACAACCAGTTTATGGTGCTCATGTTGTTCAACAAACTTTTGCAAATCAAGTTGATTAATCCTATATATCCTATATAACCCTATATTACCCTAAGTTTAGACAAAACTTAAACTTTTTAAAACATTTTGATCTTTATTCATTAATTTAATTAATTTTAAAAATTCTTCATCTTCACCATAAACTTCAAGAAATTTTAAACTTAAATCATTTAATGCATTCATATAAATATATTTTGACATTGTTAAATTTTCTTTAATTTCAAAATTAATTGATTCATTTGCAATAACATGTTGAATATTTAATTTAATTAATTTTGATAAAAATTCATTATTTTTAATAATTAAATTTTTTTCTTTATTAAATTTTCTTTTAATATTTAAATATTCAATAAATTTAATAAATAATTCTTGATTTTGAGTAAATTTAAAATTATTAATTTCTGTTGCAATTGGTTTAAAATTATTTAATAATCTTGGTAAAGTTTCTAAAAGTCTAATATATTGATTTGAATTAAATGGAATAAAAATATTAAAAATTTCAATTGAACCTTTATATTTAAATTTATGATTAATTTGATAAATTAAACGATATAAACCTCTTTCTAAAAAAATTGGTAAATTTAATCGTTGTCTTGTTTTTAACCATGAATCCATATATTTATCATATAATAATTTTGATAAATTTGGATCATAAAGATTTGATTTTTTATTCATTATTGATTTTGATGCAATTATAATCATAAATGAATCAATTTTTGATTTTTCTGGTTCAGAATTTTTAATATTAATAAATTCTAATTCATCAACAAATTGTGATAAATTATTACAATTTTTATTATCAATTATTTTTTTAAAAATTGTATAATTTAATAATTCTGGATTTGATGAAGATAATAATAATTGTAATACTTTAATTAAATCTTGTTGAGAATTTGAATGATTAATTTTTGTATGAATATCATTTAAAAATTCTTGTTCATCATTAACAGCATTAACATCTAATAAATTAGCCAACCCAGATAAAGAATGATTAAACAATCTATTAACTTGTTGTTTATTAACTTTATCATGTTCTTGAATTCCAGCATTTAAAACAGATGTAAAATTTTGAATATAAGATTGTTTCTCATCTTCAGTAACTGTTGATAAAATAGATTTAGATTTCAATAATTTTAAAGCAGCTTTAGCAGTGACTTCATATTGTGGTTTTTGTAATGGTTGAATAGTAGAAAATACTCTTTTTAACATTATTGTTGTTTGTAGTTGTAGTTGTAAATGTTTATAAATGTTTATTACGCCATTTGATATAAAAATAAAGAAAAAAAAAGAAATTTTTTATTTTAAAAATTTTGAATTCAACTTCGGTTCGATTCTCCAGTGGAGCACTTTTTTTAAGTAAACTACAAATAAATTAAAATAAAATAATTAAACTATACAACCTACATATATATGTACCATTCTCTAGGTCATCACCATTTCATGGATCACTCATCCTTTATAGGGGCAACCTCCAACAGCGATGGTTTTAAAGATGGTGTATATTGAATTCCGTAGAATATCAACATAACTGGGTCAATCTTTGAGAAATCAACTAGAATTAATCCTAAGTTGATGATAAGGCTATTCAGTAATCGGTTAGAATATCATAAAACACATCCTTATCCTTGAACTATCCCAATTGATCTCTCAGTTGTTTAATAAAAGTAAAATTAAAAAGTTGAAAATTTTTCATCGGGTTTAAATTTTATATTAAAAAACTGAGAAATTATGAAATTTTATGTGAATATCATTAAATTAGTTTTATAAACAATAATTTCCAATAAATTCAACAAATATCTTTTTAAACAACAAATTCTTAATAATTCTCATAATTTAACATCATTTTAACATAATTTATTATATAAATTGGTATGCGCCACATAAATCACATGACCAACTTTTTTTAGGGCAAATTAAAATTGATGATAAAACTCTCAATAAACCATTATTATTAAATTATCATTTCATCATGTCAAACCCATTATTAGCCAATTTAAATGCATTTAGAAACAAAGTCAAGTCTGCACCAGTGCTCCCTCAAGCTAGAAAAATAGCTTCACCTCCTCCAAATGTTATAAAATCTGAAAAATCATCATCAAATAAAAGAAGTTTAGATGATGATGATGATTTTAATCATAAAAAACCAACCCCAAGTAATATGAATAATGGATCTCATTTATCAACTAAATTATTATTGGCTGTAGAATATATTAAAGAACGTTCTGGTGGTGTTGATGCTGATTCATTATCTTCATATTTAAATTTAAATAATAAAGAACAACGTGAAAAATTATTATCATTAATTAAAAATTTAGATAAAATTAAATATGATCCAAAAACTGATACTTTTGAATATGTTTCAATACATAATATTAAATCAAAAGATGAATTATTAATATTTTTAAGATCTCAACCAACTTTTAAAGGTATTTCTGTTAAAGAATTAAAAGATGGTTGGAATGATTGTATTAAAAGTATAAATGAATTAGAAAAAGAAGGTAAAATCTTGGTATTAAGAACAAAAAAAGATAATCATCCAAGATTAGTTTGGGCTAATGTTGGTGGAGAACTTGGTGGTGTTGATGAAGAATTTGTTAATTTATGGCAAAATGTTAAATTACCTGATAGATCTGAATTACCAAGATTATTAAATGAAAGAGGTTTGAAACCTGCAAGTGTTGATCCTGCAACCATTAAAAAAGCTGTTACTGATCAACCTAAAAAGAGAAAACAAAGAAAAGGTAAGATTACAAATGTTCATATGACTGGTATCTTAAAAGATTATAGTGGTAGAGTTTAAATTTAATGTACATTTTTTTTCTATATAATGAATGATCTATTTCTTATGTTTATGCTTTTTATCTTTTTTTTCCTTTTTTTCCTTTTTTTGTTTCTTTCTTGGAGTTTCTTCTGTCATTGTAACATCATCATCTTCATCCACTTTAGTTTTAACAATTTGTTCAGAATCAGTAATATATTCTTCATCTTCTTCAGTTCTACCATACCCAGTAGCATAATGTTGTGGTTTTAAACCATAAGTTTTTGGAACATCAGTTCTTTGAACAACAACTTTATTATAATTAATTTCAGGAATTTTAACTTTTCTTGCAATATTATAAAATCTTGAAATTTTTAAATTATCATTTAAAATCATTTCATCTTTTTTACCTAAAAAAATTGAATATTTACTTTCATGTTTTTTATCATCACTTAAAGTATTATCAACACTTGTTAAATCTTCTTGAATTGTATATTCATCACCATCAACTTTAAAACTTGAACCTGGTTCTAATGGATTAAAACTGATTGGTAATTCTTCTAATTCATCAAATTTAAAACCTTTGTTACTTTTAATTAACCATATTTCTTTATTATCTAAATCTTTTAATGATTTCATTTCTTTTAATTGTTTAAATCCAGCTGGTGGTGAATAATCTTCATCTTCACTTTCGTCCTCAGCTTCTGCTTCCTCAGCTTCTTCTTCAGCATCAACTTCTTTATCAGCATCTTTATCAGCATCTTTATCAGCATCTTCTTCAGAATCAGATATATCAGACACTGGTTCTTTAGTCTTTTCAACTGGGTTTTCATCTTTCTTTTCTTTTGATGATTTAGACTTCTTAACTGGAACAGAAGCAACATCTTCAACTTCAGAATCTTCAGATTCTGAAATGTATTCCTTCGATAGAACTTTACTCATTATTTTTCTTGTCTTTTTTATATCTTTAATGTTCTATTTCTTTATGTTTAATAGTAGAAACTTGATCAAAATTTTTTTTTTTTTCATCATCTCTTCTCCTTCCTATTTTGTAAATTTTCCTATTTTGTAAATATATGCATATATATACATGACGGTGCGTATGTCTACATGATTATTCTTTCACTAATTAAAATTTAAAATAAAGTTATACACTTAAGCCTTTTGTTCCTTTGGTGTAGAAGATTTTTCTTTAGAAGCTTTGACATTACTAGCAGCAATTGCATCTTGAACCAAATAATTCTTAACAGAGTTTCTAATAAACCAATCACCAAATTGTCTAGCATTTTTATTTTGTTTAACTTGAACCAAACTTTTATTATCAGAATCTTGTTGTAAAACAATATCCAAATTATAAACATTTGTAAATTCACCATTTAATAAATTACCTGAAGTCCATTTTAATTGACGATTATTTAACTTATAAGTTAATAAGATTGAAATTAATTCATCTTCATCAATTTCTAAAAATTTTGATAATTTACCTAAATCCAAATTTGAATATAATGATAAATAAGATTTTAAAGTTGGATCAAAAACAACATTTTTAACTTTTAACATAAAAATCTTCATATGTAAATAAACTGGATCATTAACTTGATTTGGAATTGGTATTGAAGTTGAAATAAATCTTGGTGCACCAAATTTAAATAATTCTTCATAAATTGGTAATGCATCTTCACCACCTCTAGTAATTTTAATTAATTTATCACCAAATTTATCTTTAATACCACTTTGTAAAATTGAATCCAATTTAGTTGGTTGTAAACCAACTAAAATTGTTAACAATGCATACATTTGTTCAGATTTTTTAGTAACAACATCATATTGACCAGATTTGTTAATATTTCTAGTTCTTGAAATGTATAATAAGATATGAGAAAATGTTTTAAAAGCATCAGCATATCTATGTAACATTAAATAACAAAACCCAACATAATAATAAGTTGTAAAATGAGCACCTGGAATTTTAGTGAAAAATGCTTTTTTATTTAATTCAATATTTTCCATAGTTTGTAAAGCTAATGTAAAATCACCTAATAGTGTATGAATTCTTAATAATCCCAAAATTGAAAAATAACCTAAATTTCTATATAATGGTAAAGAACCATATTCACCAGAAATTTTTTCATCAACTTCATAATTATTTGCATATATTGTTAATTCTTGTTTTTTCAATTGTTCAGTAATATTTGAACGACCAATTAAAGAATATAACGCATTTAATACTGAATAAGCACTCCAAACTTCATGATGTTCTTGAACATAATTTAATTCAATAGCATCAACATTATCTTTATTTAAAATCAATTTTGCTCTATATAAAGAAAATTGATTAAATTGATAAATAAATTCATCAATAATATCCCATAACCATTTACTTGGTAAATCAAAAGTAACTGGACCATCTTCATTATTTAATAATAAATTAAATAAATTACAATAATTATTATAAGATCCAGTTCTATGTTCTAAAGTTGGATTTAATCTAGCATAAATATGTCTATAATAAACTTCAGAATATAAGACCAAGAAAATTTGATCATTTGAAACTATTGGTGCAATTTCTTCAATTGGATCTGGCCATGGAGTATTTTTATAATAAGTTTCTGTTAATTTGTTAAATTTAAATTCATAACAAACATGTAACTCATAAACATTGTTATCCAAATAAGCCTTGTAAAAAGACTTAATAAATTCAACAACTGGTTCTGGAATGGTTTTAGAATCAGCCATATTGAATAATTGTTGATTTAAATAAATTAAATAAATTGTTTATTACAACTTTTCTCTTTTTCCAAATGTTGTTGAAAAAATTTTAGCGAAAAAACAAAAACAACTTCCACATTGGGGTATTTGCCTAATTGAGTAACTTTTTAAGAATCAGTCTAGTCTTAAAGAGTCAAACCCATAGTCCCATATTTAGTCCCCCAATTGAAGACTTTATGGTCTGGAATGAGTCCCGTAATAGCCACCAATAATTAAAATCAAAAGATCAATGAAACTTTTAATTTAAAGATTTGTTATTATTTTAAAAAAAAATGTTTCATTTAGCAAAAGGGTTATATGCGAATTGGAATAAGAAAGAAGGTTGGTTAGCAATGGTTGTCAAGTTTTTAAAGTCCAATTATTAATACAATTTTTTTTTTTAATAATCAGTTTTAATCCTTGGTTTGGATAATGCTGGGAAGACGGTAATTTTATAATAATAATTATTTATGATTAATATTAACTGTTGTTTTTTAGACATTCTTAGAGAAATTAAAGTCTATTTATAATCCAGATGCCAAAATTATACCTCCAGAAAGAATCACAATTACAGTGGGACAAAATGGTAAGTAATATATATTTCATTTCATATATTTATTAACATTATTTTAGTTGGTACAATTACAATGAATAATACATTATTAAAATTTTGGGATGTTGGTGGTCAAGAAAGTTTAAGAAGTTTATGGCAAGAATATTTTACTGCATGTCATGCTATAATATTTGTTGTTGATTCAACAGATCGAGAAAGAATTGAAGAATGTAAAGATACTTTACAAAAAGTTGTTTGTGATGATTCTATTGAAGGTATACCCATTTTAATGCTTGCTAATAAACAAGATTGTGAGGATCATTTAGAAGTGGAAGATATTAAAGAAATTTTTAATGTTATTGCTGAACATTTAAGTGCAAGAGATAGTAGAGTTTTACCAATTAGTGCATTAACTGGTGATGGGCTTAAAGAAGCTGCAGAATGGTTACAAACGAGGTTGGTAAGAAATAAACAAAATAGACCTCCAAAATATAAATAAATGCATATATTAATAATTTCTACCAATATTTCTCATAATACGTAATCTAGCTTCTTGTGGATCTTCAAATTCAAATTCACCTTTAATTAATCTTTTAAAAAATTCATAATTATTATTAATTGCCCAATTTAAACCTCTAACCATTCCTGAATTTTCAAATTTTAAATCTTTTAAATTATTAGATTTACTATTTAAAATTAAAATTTTAATTCTATTAAAATTTAACCAAGGTATTGAATTCATAGATAATGTTTTCAATTTTTTCAATTCAATAATCTTATTTATAATATCATCTTCAGTGATTTTAACTAATCCATCAAATTTATTATATGAATTAACATTCATTGAATTATTTTGTAGTGAAGCTTTTGGATCACTAAAATAATATGGAATTGGTTCATCTTTATGAATTTTAGTTTCAATAATTTTCCCAGTATCTAAAACATTTGATACTAATGATTCAATTTTTTTAGAATTAGATTCTATTAAATTTTCATTCATTAACTTATAATCTTCTGATATTGATAATTCATTTAAATTTAAAATTTCAACATTTGGACATAATTCTAGTAAATGTAATACACAACCAATTGGTAAATCTTTTGAATGTGCATATTTAAGTAAGAATCTATTTGTATATGGGTGTGGTGTAATATATGATGAAGTAAATCCAACTTTTTTCGATTGTTTAGTTGTTGTTGAAGTTTGAATAGATTTTGATTCAGTTAAATTTCTATCTTTTTTAAATCTTTTCTTAACTTTTTCTTTGAATTTATTCTTTAATTTATGACTTTTCATAGTAAATTTTTCAAATTGAATTTTACTAAAGCTATGAATAGATGATGATGATGATATTGTTGTTGTTGTAGTTAGTACTGAATTAGAACTAACACTACTTGAAGATCTTAATCTTTTATTATTTGGTAACCACCCATAACCATATAATGGACTTCCTTTAAATTTCCAATCTCTCCAAGATGCTAATGCATATTCAATATCATCAGTGATATCTGAATGGATTGAAACAATAGCACCTTCTGGTTCTAAATTTTCTTCAGCTTCTTCATTATGATTTTCAATTGTGAGAATACCATTTTCCAAATGGTTCATAGCATTATAAAAAATTATTGCACCTGGTTCTAATTTTGATAAATCTAAATTTTTAATTAAAACTTGATTTTCAATATTTCTTCTTAATGATGAAACAAGTTGAGCAACTCTATATGTTGATCTTAATGAAATTGAATGATATAAAGGGAATTTAGCCGCTTTATAAAAATTTTTGTTAATATAAAGACAATTAATCATTGTTTTTGAATCATTTGTAAACCAAACTATTAATTTTAAAACTTCAATTGGAATATCATTTATAGTAATTTTAAATCTAAATTTAGCACTTGATGAAGAACTTGACCAACCACTTTTTGATTTAATTGAACCATTAAATAAATTTCTTGAAATAACTGAATTTAATAAAGATCTATATCTGTAATTTATTGGATTTGATTTATTTGAAGATGAATCATTAGCTAATTCTTGAGTAAAAGCATGAACTTGTAAGTTACCTTTACTCAAATCTGAATCATATGACAATAAATCATCTGTATCAATGTCTTTTGATGTACATCTTTGATAACTATTTGAACTTGATGTTAATATTGAATGATTTTTAACAACTGAAACACCATAATGAGAATAGTTATTAAGAATGTTTATATCTTTGAAATTTGATTTGAACAATGGTTGTACTTTATTATTGTTTATTTGAGTTGACATTCTTGTTATTGATCCACAGTTTCAACCCTTTATTACAAATAACTGTTTGATCAAGATCAAAAAAATTGGGAAAATACCAGTCTAAGTAATTTTAACAATAGCAGCAACCTTGTGTTTTTAATCACCTTCTTTAAACTTATTAAGTTTTAGTAGTTCCTTCAATAATTGTGTGGTGTTACAAGTTATGTTTAAAGGGTTTTGTTTACAACTTCCCCAAATTCCATATATAAAGTATGTTATTAAATGAAAAAATTGTGAAATATTGAATTAATTTGTGATTAAAATGTATTAAATACAATTTTTAATCAATTCTTAAACAAAATAATCCAATATCAATAAACTTTAAACTTTGTTACTTACAACAACTAACTCTTTCTTCACAATATAATAAATGTCTTTTCTTGCACCGCCATATTACTGTTAAATTATATTGCAGTATCTTGCATAATCACTAGCCACATGCACATGACTATCACCTGATGAGATCACATGATATTCACATGACTGTGGCTGGTGTGATTTTTTTTTTTTTTTTTTTTTTTTCATAACTTTTCGCAGCCTCATAAAATTGTGATTGTTTAAATTATGAAAGTGTAATAAAACTAAATCTTTAAGGAACATATACTTCTAGTGGCTGATCTAATATAACAAACTACAAAAGTGATACAATAATATCTGCAGAATTCAAATATCTTATCCATTTTTTCAAAGCTCAATTTTAACAATATTGAAATCCATTGCAAGTTTAGATATACCATTATCATACATTAACCATGTCTTTTGAACCCAAAACGCCCATTAAGGGTATCGATAGAAACCAAAAATCAACACCATCATCAGCAAGTACAAATTCATCAGCTACTTTAAAATCAGCTTCTAAATGGGCTAAATTCCAAGAAAAATTCCATCAATATTCAAAGTATTCACCATCTCAACAACAACAAATTCAATCACCATTACTACCTACCACTGCTGATTTCAATACTGATGTTGATAAACAACAACATAATAAACATCATAACCTTTGTTCATACCAAAATATCCCACTCCACCATGTTAGAAAAGCACCATCTCCAAATTATAGCATTAATAATCAAATACAAAACACAACTGCTAATGGTACTCTAGTAAATGCACCAGTTAGAAGTACATCAATACCCAAAGATATTCAATCGTTGAAAATTATAGCAAATGAAGATACAACACCTTTAAACCCTCCAAAAGTTAAACCATTTTTACATTCAAAATCTACAATTCCAAGAAATAAAAAAACTTTAGTTAATGATAAATGTTGTTTTTGTTCAGAATTATTATCAAATAAGTTATACTCTGTTAATGAAAAAATTGTTGAACTTTCTTGTGGTCATTCATGTCATGAAGAATGTTTAACTATGTTATTAGATTCATCTTCAGAAGATGAATCAAAATTAACCTCCACAGCTATTGATCCATATAAAATATTTCCAAATTGTGAAATATGTAAAAAATTGGCTATTCCATTAGATGATTCAATAACTGATACAATCATTTCAAAAAATTTATTATCTTCACCTCCTCAAATTCCTAAAATTGAAACCTTATCAAGTTCAAATTCTTCAAGCTCTTTAATAATATCCCCAGAATATCAAAATCCTTTAAATACTCCACCATATATCACTTCTTCAGTTCCTAGTTCAGAATCAAGTTTAAATATCAATAAAGATGGAATGGTTAAAAAATTTACACCATTATCATTGTTTAATAAAAATTCTAAAAATTTATCTGTTCAAATCCCATCATCAGCAACAACATCAACTAATAACACCAACCCTTCAAATCTTTCAACTTCATTACCAAGAAATTCAGCCCGTGCTAATTATCATCATCATGCCCGTTATCATCATAAATCAAGTTCAAGAGGTTCTTCTATTTCTGCAATGTCTTCAATAATCACTTCAGTTTCAAGATCTCCTTCTCCTTCAAAAGAATCTTTTAATACTGTTTCAACAAATGGTACTGCAACTGCAACTGGGAATAAAAATGATAATGATGATAATGATAATGACAACATTACTTTAAAAATGGATATAAAATCTAAAATTCCATTAGATACTTTACGTTCAGAATATATCACTCAATTAATTGCAAATCTTCAAAAAAATTATGATTCAAAATTGAAAAAATCTGATATCACCGCATTTGGTGTTTTAAGATTATGTGATAAAATGTTAGTTTCTCAAAATGGTGAAAGATTTAAAGAACTAAATGTTCATTTATTTCAATCAAAATTAGTTTTAGTAGAAAATGATTATTCAAATATGGAAGTGTTTAAATTATTAGATATCCCAAGAATTCAAACTCCAACTTCATCAATTTTAAAAGTTAGTTTAAATGATGGATCAATTTCAATTTATTTATCACAAAAATCAAATAAAATTTTACAAAAATGGATTGCTGGATTATGTGATTATGAATTTATTTTTAATTCTGATAATTTATCTTCAACTATTAAACTATCATCATCTGATAATATTCAAATGGTATTAAATAAAACTAATGATGAACATCATAAAATTTCAAATTCACCTGTTTTATTATCACCAATTCATTTAGATAAAGATTCAACTCCAACTTCAATTTATTCAATATTAGATTCTGGAAATAATGATACTCCAACAACAGTAAAAGTTGATGAATCTTATTTTGAAAAAGTTGATAATTTAATATTTATTATTGATCATATTAAAGAATTACCTGATCAAGTGATCAACACATTAAAAAACATTATTAAAGTGTTAGAAACAAAATTTAAAGATTTAAATGTCATTTGTTCAACAAATAATTTAAAATTGGTATATTCTAATGGTCCAGTTGATCAAGTTTTAGATCAAGTTGGTAATGGTTTAAAACATTCATCAACATCAATGTGCTCATCAATGAATGAAATTATTAATGAAATCATCACTACTAAAGATATTAAAAATTATAGTGCTTTGATCATTTCAGATTCTATAGTTAATAACTCATTAAATGATTTTAACTTATTGAATAGATTGGCTTTACGTGTTCATACAACCTATGGAGCAATTGAAGGATTAAAACCAAGATCAAACTTGTTAAAAATTGAAAATTGGGATAATATTATGGAAATTATTATTTCAAAATATCAAATATCTTTTGAAGAAACTTTCTCAAATTATTCAGGTTCCGATGATGAAACTTTTGATAGTGATTTTGATAGTGATTTTGAAAGCGATTTTAGTAATTCAAATTGTGAAAATAAAGATTTAACTAATGATGGAACAACAACTAATATTAATGATCAGAATACTGATCATCAAACTGACAACTTTACTGAAAATAAGAACAATACTCCATCCGTTTGGAGTAATTTATTCAGAGATATTGATACGGCTTTACAAGAAACAACAACTATAAACGTGGATACTAATGATCATGAATAACTTTTTTTAGACTCCACAAACTAATGATTTATGAAATACGCTTTATGTAATATTATGAAATAAAAATGATTATGTATTATGACAAATGTAACTAAAATGAATAATTATATTAAGTTATGCATGTTTCAACTTCTTTTTTTAACAGATTTCCATTTAACTTCATTCAAAATTGAACTTTCATTATTAAATCTTTCAATCTCTGTATATAAATTACTAACCCATAAATCTCGTTCATGTCTTGAACGGCACATAAAAACCATACTTCTACCAGTAACACCCAATCTATTAACTAATTTCAAAACACTTGGATTCTTTGGAGCTTGAATTCTTGACAATGGCAATCTAGCACCATTCATGCTATATTCATCAGGATTGGGATTACCTGCAATAGCTCGTTTAGTTCCAAACCATAAAGTAAAACATCTTGAAGTTTCATCATCTGAAGATAACCAACCATCTCCATAAACCCTTGGTAATGCACTGGTACCATGTGTGCTATAATTGTTCACACCATCTAACTCTGTATCTCTATCTAGTAAATCCGATTCTGTAAGCTTTCCAGAATATATATAACATTCACCAATTGGAATCGTTAAATAATGAACAAAATGTGTACTTGGTTTAGCTAATCCTGATGAATTTCTAGCAAATAAATTGTATAAAACAATATAACCAGGTATCAAAACAACATAATATTTTTTAAAAACCGAATGCATTCTAGGTTTTTGATATAAATACCCACATCTAACAATTGGTCTAAAAATTGCATCAGCTGTGATATTATAAATTGTATCATCAGCAACACCTAAGGAATTCTCCCAACGAGATCCTTGTTCACCACCATTACATTCAAGAACATCATCAATTTGTAACTTATGCATATTTTCAATTCTAACCTCAAAAACTTTTTTTACATCATCATTGATTCTCAGTTTCCAATATTTAGAAAGTTCTTTTAGTCTTAATATCCACTCATCACGAATGGTTTTATATGGAGCTTTCAGAATTAATGTTGTTCCATTTTTCAACAAGATTCCAAAAAATGAATCATCTGTATCAATTGATGGATCTGGTTTACCATCATACCAAAATAAATTACTTGAAGATTTAACATATTTAGACATTGTTGTATGATCAATTTTATAAATATCATCAACTTGAGTTAAATCAATAACATTGTTAGCTCTTAAAATCATAGAAATCCTTCTTTCAAATTCATGCAAGGCAAATAAATCTTTGGTTTCAAATTCTTTAAATGACATTTGAGGTTTTAACCATTTAATATGACCATTATTATCAAGTTCAAAAGGGTTATGAGTATAAACTTCAGGGATTTGTAAGTTTTCCATTGCATATTTAATCAACGTTGGGCCATTTTCAAGATCAAAATCAGTATTTGGTAATGGAGGCAGTCCTTTAAAAGAAGAAGTGAAAAATAATAATTGGTCTGAAGTATGGAAATAATCAAAATGGAAAACTTGCTTATGGAAAATACCACTTCTTTTAGCACCTTTTCTTGTACTTAGTTTAATCAAGAACCCTTCAATTGGAGGTGGTTCCTTAAATATTTTATGAGATTCAGGATCTGATGCAGTAATGGGATAATGTTTAATTTCTCTAACTTCAAGTTCATGATTTACAGCCATAGATTCTTGCCAAAATAGATTCGATAAAGTTTCACCAAATAACCATTCTAATCTATCAAAATGTCTCCAACATAAACCAATCAATTGACTATTTCTATCCAAATAATTAACTAAGTCTTTAAATCCAGATTTCCACATCCTAGCTTTCATCTTCTCAACAATGATTGCAAATATTGGAGGTTTTTCAATATTATAACCAATTTGTTGAACATGAATGGTCATTCTAAGATTCGAAGCTTCTTGTTCAAGATAACTTTTATATAAATTAAAAGAAGTATCCAAATTAATTGATATATGAAACTTTGGAATAGAAATTTGCAACATTTTTGAGTCAAATATACCTAATGCTTTATTGAAAAAAGATAACCAACGAATAGAAGCCATTGGTGTATGACCTCTTAATATATAAATTTTATTTTTTTTAACAATGGAAATTGTTTTATCCAAAGAACTATAAAATCCAACAGAACAAGATTTATTCAAAGTAAAATCCAAATCATCATCTGAATGTTTACTTTCAGTTGTTTTAGGGATTTCTCTCTTTGTATAAAATTGTAATAAAATTGGATCATCATAAGCTCCAGTTGATCTAGCAACAACAATATATTCTTTCCATCGTTCCAAGACTCTTGTATCATAGAAATCAGTTTCAGTAAATCTATTATGACTATATTCTGAACCAATTTCATTTTGATTATCAAGTGTCATTTTAACCATAACAAGCATTTTTTCCAATTTAATAATTTCACCATTTTGATAAGTTTTCAAAATATTTGAGAAAAAATTCACTCTATTAATGGTTTTCATATCTTGTTGGACTTTAGCTCTTGTATTAGATGCGTATGAGTGCAGTTTTTTCAAGGTTTTATCATGACGAGTAATATGTGCTAAAGGTTCTATTGTACCATCACCAGGAACTGGTTTCAAAACAGCTATACGACTTTCAGCACTCATAGAGTTCTTCGAACTAGCTCTAGAAATTCTTGATGTTACTTCTGATGGTGCTAATGATGGAATTGTAGAGACTGCTCTTGGTCGTTCAAATTGTACTCTTGATGGGATTTGTTGTTTTTGTTCATGAACACGAGTTTTAGATATTTTGGGAGCAATTATTTTTTTAGGATTCGTGGCCTGGTTATCAATGTCATTTGTATCATTATTAGTATTAGTATTATAATTATCAGGGTTGTATTCATTATCAATTTCATAAATTTCTTTAATAATTTCGTTATGTTCTTGACTATCATTTTCATTCACTCTTGTAGTATCACCACTATCTTCTTCGTTATCATTAAATTCAAAATTATTATTAGTAGTAGTCATATGATTATCAGTGCTCTTTGTTAAAGTTTTATTAGATGATGACTCAGATGCTGATGATAATGGTGGTAATTGTTCTTGTTCTGTTAATGCAGTTTGAAATGAGTCAATACTGGAAGGTTCTGTTAATGCAGTATCATAAGAGTCGATACTCGAAGGTATTGTTGATGAAGATGATCCAACCAAATGCAGAGGATAGACAATAATTTTTTCATTATTTTTTTGTTCATTGTTTGTTTCATTGTTTGTTTCAGAGTTTTCTTCTGTACTTTCGTTTGTTATCTCTTTTACGATATCAGAAGTTGTATCAGTAACAGTAAATTTGGGAAGTGAAGTTGATGTTGAAGATATGATATTTTTATTTGAGTTGTCGTTATCAAATCCAAACACACTTTGATGGCTCACAGTATCCTCTTGTGGTGCATCTGGATCAAATGGCGCATTATCAACCAGATTCAGAGACTCATCAGAAGATGATGAAGATTCATCAATTTCCAGAATATCATCAATATTTCTTCTATTTTCTTTATCTTCATATTGATTTTCAAGATCTTGATTTTGTTGCATCAAAAATTCATCATCAGAATCCACATGTTCACTTTGTTCCCAAATAGTGTTATTCATCAACCAATATTTTTTTAGCAATGGATCTGTAAAATCATTTTGAATCCCAAATTTTTTTGTATAAAATTTTTTATCAAGTTCAGTATGTACTTCAGGATTTTTAAAGCCAGTAGTAAATGATTTTTTAATATTAGGAGCTTTTGTCCAAGTCTTGAATAACCCAGAGGTTTGTTCTTTAAACCAAATCTTTGGTATAGCACCTAATAATACAACTTTTGAAACATGAGTTATTTCTTCTGGTTGACCATAAAGCAATCTAAATGCAGTGAATGAAGATTTTGGAATAATTAATGTATTCCCATCACCATCAATAACTTCAACATCTTGATTTATATCTGGTTTTTGCTCATCAGAATCAGCATCAGATCCAGATCCAGATCCAGCCGCTTGAGATTCATCTTGATTCATTGTGTAGCAAAACAAAGCACAAAAAAAACCTTGGTGACAACAGCGATAGAAACCAGCAAAAAAGAGCAGCACTTCTTTGAATTATTAATCACCTCCGTTGAATTCTCTATCTCCCACAAGGTCAATTATACCTCTGATTCTAGCTAACTTTCTCTGTAATCTAATGTTGTAATATAATGGTATTAATCTTAATGATCTTTGTTTACTTTTCAGTAACAAGAGAGAAATTGGTTCCGGCACGCCTCCAACATTAAATGAGAATAATTAAATTAAAACCAACTTCAATTTTGGTTACAAATTGTTCATGATAATATCCTACTATATCTCCTTTATCTAGTTAAATTATTTATATAAAACTTTTAATTTTTATCCAGTTTTAAAGAATTCCTGACAAACTTATCATCATAAATTTCATACATTTAAATAATATCTTCTTCATCTTCTTCAACCAACACATGACCTTCAGCATTGAAATTTTCTGGTGGTGAAACACTTGGAATAAACTCTAGTGCTGTATAAGCAACACCGATCAAAGCAACAATACCACCGGCAATGGCTCTAATTGCACCTCCATTAGCAATTAACACCCCAATTAAAAAATAAACTATAAACAAGTTAGATCAGATTAAACTATATATTTAATATAATTTCACTTACAAACACCACGACCAATGAATGAAAATAAGAATGACGCATAATGGTGTGCTAGAATTGGAATTCTAAATTCTAGAAAAAATATTAATATATCAATTCATATAATAATTATAAATCAATCTTACCCAAATAACCAATTGTAACACCAAATGCTATTAGATATAGCCCTAGAAAGAACTAAAGAGTTAGAAGATCCTCTAAAAATATAAATCGTTTGATATATTTACCTTCTCACTAAAAAAAAATTAGTTATCAAAAACAATAAAATTATTAACACCATACATTCCAGAAATCAATTGAGTAGCACCACCAACAACCTATATCAATCATGTTAATAAAAGATTTTTATCAATTTTTCCCCTTTCCATAATCGCCACAACTTACGGAAAATAAACCAACAACAAGGTTAGTAATTTTAAAAACACCACTTAGATCAGCCATTATAATTGAATTATTTGTATTATTTTTGTATTAATTGATATTATTATTAATAATTTAATTAATTGTTATTATTTCCTATGTTCTATTGATTCTACGATTTTTCTGTTATTCCGGTCCTAAAATAATCTGTCAAATTACAATGGTTCAGTATTACACCAACTAAAAAGTTTATATTTAATAGTAAAATTTATAATATAAGAAAATAAAACTTTCAAAGAGATCAGTACTATAATTTGCGAATATATAACTCTTTTCTAATTCAAAAAAATAAATTTCTAAAGTTTAATATAAAAAAAATAAAAACAAAAAAGGCATATAATGATTCAATAACAATGAAAAGAATTAACAGAAATAAAAAAAAAATAATAGCATTCATTCAAAATATTCTTCATATTAGAAGAGTTAAAAAAAACAATAAAAATAATAGTAGTAATATAATAATGGTAATTTCAATTTTTGGAGGGGGGTAAATACAAACTTTGGAACGTTAAAATAATAAAATTTGAATTTGAATTTGTTTTAAAAAAAATAATAACAGTAGTAATAATAATATAATAATAAATCATCATCTTCTTTCTTTAAAAAATTTCCATTGTTGAATTTTTTCCTTTTCAATACATTTTTAAGATGTTGTTTATTTCATTTGTTTATTTTTGTTGTTTACTTAGCCTCTCTTATAATTTAATTAGCCTTTTCTTCTTCTTGTTTTGGTTCAACTGGCTTATCTTCTGGAGCTTGAGAGGAACCTTCTTCTTGACCAGCTTCAGACATATCTGAAGTCCATAAAGTCAAGTTATCACGTAGTAATTGCATAATCAAAGTGGAGTCCTTGTATGATTCTTCTGATAGAGTATCTAATTCAGCAATAGCATCATCAAAAGCTTGTTTTGCCAAATGACAAGCACGATCTGGAGAGTTCAAAATTTCATAGTAGAAAACAGAGAAATTCAAAGCCAAACCTAGACGAATTGGATGGGTTGGAGGTAGTTCAGTAACAGCAACATCTGAAGCAGCCTTATAAGCTTCTAGAGACAAATCAGCAGCTTCTTTACGTTTGTCATTAGTGGCAAATTCAGCCAAATAACGGTGGTAATCACCCTTCATTTTGTAGTAGAAAACTTTAGATTCACCAGTAGTGGCTGATGGGATCAAATGATCAGTTAATACAGACAAAATATCATCACAAATCTTGGTCAATTCAGATTCAATCTTAGCACGATAATCACGAATCAAAGTTACTTGGTTGTCATTACCTTTAGCTTCTTCTTTTTGTTCAATAGAAGAAACAATTCTCCAAGAGGCACGACGAGCACCAATGACATTCTTGTAAGCAACAGACAACAAGTTACGTTCTTCAACAGAAAGTTCTTCGCCAGAGGAAGCAACAGTCTTCATGTTTTCAACCATTTCTTCATAACGTTCAGCTTGTTCAGCCAATTTGGCCAAGTAGACAGAGTCAGCACGAGATAAAGTCATCTTATGTATATGTATAGTCTAGAAATAATCTGTTAGTATGAAAACTTCAATTGATCTTGAGCAAAGTGAATCAAAACTAAAGATAAATGGGGGTAAAAATATAATAAAAAAACATCAAAAAAAAAAAACAAAACACTAACCAGAATGAGTGGACACAAAGAACTAATTAGGAAAAAAAAAAAAAAAAAAAAAAAATTTTTTAAAATTTTTTTTTTTTAATGTTTTTCAATTTTTAAAAA